>JAQQZR010000036.1:9464476-9478282 GCA_030068235.1 Notoglanidium macrostoma | reverse complement strand
ATATAAATGTCTATTTCTCAGAGTTCCTACGTGATGCAGTAAAACCAAAACTATATTTGTGCATGCCCAGTAGGTACTTGTCACAATCAGCAAAAATGTTTCAGGAAGCAAGACTTTTCAAAAAAATTGTTGTGCAGTGTAAACACAATAACCATAGAGACCAAAATAAACTAGATCAACGTGATCTGTTCTTATAAAATATCTTTGGCAGGGGTCACCAACTCTGTTCCTTGTGAGCTACCATCGTACAGATTTTAGATGCAGTCATAATCTAACACACCTGATGTTCCTTATCATGTCCCTGAAAGTCTTCTGAGTGCTGCAGGAGTTTTGGGATGATTAGGATTGTACCTAAAACCCACAGGATGATAGATCACAAAGAAAAGTGTTGGTGACCCCTGATCTGTGGAAAAGCCCATATGATGAATTTTTAATCAGGTGTAATAGGGACTTGCTGGTTACTGTATTGTATTTTTAAAACAAAATCTTACTGATCTTACTCATTCATCTCCATCAGTCCCAAACATTATAATGGTGTTACTGGATTTACAGTATAACTGTACTGAATTTAAGGCATTTCAACAATGCTAGAGTTATATAAATAACTGGCCAGCAAAATAAATGCGCTGTTATTGTGGCAGAATGAAAAGTACTGAGTAAAATTCTAACTAATAGTGAACATTCTGGAAGATTTTCTTTGCGTTTCCAACTATTCAGAATAAATGTTTTTACCAATCAGGGAATGCCAACTGCTATGTATAATTTGTACATGTGCAAGTACTAGACCCATGATAGATTGGTGACCTGTCCAGGGTGTACCCCGCCTCTCACTCGAAGTCAGCTGGCATCGGCTCAAGCTCACCCATGACCTGCAATGGATAAGCAGCAATGGATAAGCCATATAGAAAATGGATGGATGCATGTACATGTACAGCTTCATTTGTTCAGTGGCAAATTTGATTTGCATTTCAGTAGCATATTTTCTGTAAACTCTGACTATTATAGTATTAAATTATAATTCATAATTAAGTCATTCTAAATAATACCTATAATTATAGGCCAAGAATTAAATAATTGCATTATTGTACTGATCTAGTATCACACCTGTAGCATTTGTTTGCACAATTTACATTTTAATTACTTCTTTATAACCAGGCTGTATAAGCTGTCTAATGAAGCAACAGTGGAATTAAAAAAATAACATCTTTATGTGTCATTCAATAAGTGTTTGTGTCAAGGCTTATTTATTATATGCGTCCAGCACAAGTACAGGCAGAGCACAGTTCTAACCAAAAGAAAAATATGTCTTACAAAAGTGTGCCACAGTGTAGCAACCAATATTAATGAGAGCCAATAGTTATAATAGCATTAAAATAATTAATTATTACAGATTGTTAATAAAACCTAGCTTTATAGTGCTGTATAATGCAAAAGCTTCTGAACTAGACTTTGGCACTACACACTGAAATTTTAAGTCATATATATATCTTTAATCCTTATTTCTAACAAGTATGTCTGGCTATTTTACATCTCATTTAAATAATTATAGATAACATTGTATCTTGTTGAACTGTGGAATCTGGTTCTGATTTTGGAATTATTATGAATGTGTGCAGTGCTGTGAGACATCTGTCTGGCACCAAAACAGGGAAAGTTGTTACCTTTATTCAAATATGAACTAGAGATGAAGGTTTTATTAAGAGTGACATAGCAAGGCACCAATCTATATCTCTGAGTACCTCTGCCTTCATCACTCTATTAGATATTGCCTCAGCAGTTGCTTGGCAAGAGTTGCACAATTCCACAATCTTGCATGAGGATTGAAGCTGATCAGACCTTTCCTGTTGTTATGCTAAAAATGAACTTTGTCCAATTCAAGAACTTATTTATTTTACCTGGTGGTTGGTGAGGTTTGTAGCATTTAGACATCTGCCCCTGAATTCTGCCCCTTGGACACTGGGCACAAAGCAGAAACACCCCTTGGAAAGAATGCATGTTTGACCCTGTTTTCACTTGGTATTAAAATGAGTCTTGGGTGATCTGATCACAACTGAACAGCACTAAATACAAGGATAAACAACCTCTAAGATACATTCAAGACACATTCACTCAAGCCACTTTCTGAAGTGGTCTGGGACGCATTTGACCAGATACCATCTGTAGTGTAAACTGTAATGTATCCTGATGAATCCAACATGGATATAACAGGAAAATATGTCATTAATGCTGGATGAGATGATTACTTTGGTAACAGTGCAAGACGCTAGAAAAAAATGGAGTGAACACTGATGTATGTGGCTGAAGTAAGAAAACAATGAAGGTATGTTGCAGGTTTAACGTTTTAATGTAACTGTGCATGGGAACCTTTGACCTTCAAGCGGAAGTGATGTGGACAGTAACAAAATCTGAAAAAAAGTGGTCAGCTGGACATCTTGGAGTCGCATGATAGACACATATGTGTCTCAGCTGTCCATCTGTGACCTAAATGCTCAAGACACATTTTAATAGCAAGTGTAAACGGAATCATTCACACCACAGGAAATGTTTGACATGACGGTACTTTACTTATAAATCTGTAAATCTGTCTTATAAATGTATACTCTTGGAAAATGGCTAATATGGATTTCTTAGAACCTGCCACAGTTCTTCTGGAGACTTTAGTTGCTTCTGTCTCTGTAGGTAATACCACAAAGCATCCATGATATTTATATCTCAAAATAGGTCTGTTACTTAATGTTAATGTTCATTTAATGAAATGCAATCATTTCTCTGTAAAATTTTATGTTTTTGGCAAATGAATGTATGGAATCCTCAAATTTGGCCTTTTTCTACTTACCTAGTAATGCAGATGACATAAAATATACACGTAAGGCAAATTTTATAAAAAAAAAAAAAGAGAGAGATAGAGAGAGAGAGTGCATAAGACTGTACTGTAGTACTGTTTTATTAATAGTATAGTATATAGTATATAGTACTATATATTGAGTGGGAATGCTATTGTAGGAGAATCTTCAATCTGTGGTGCTTTAAAACATAATTTGCTGTCTGGAGGTTCCTCTGAGGATTTTTGGTGTTACAGTATGGGATTATTTCCACAGATGTTTTAGCTATTTGGGTGAGACTTAAGACAGTCAAGGTCAAGCTCCTGAAGCTCAAACTGTATTCATTCGTGTAAACCAATGTGATTTAACACGCAAAATAGTTATTAGCCATTAAAGATTTTCCTATTACTGGCTAGTGAGGGTTCCAACCTTTGGGCTGTGAAACAGTAAGGAAATCCTGATCAACAAGGTGGAGAAAAATTCATCCCTGTATTTGTACTTACCGCTCCCTCATGACGAGTCAAATAATGAGAGGATAATACCTTTGGCTCTCTCAACAAAACAGAACAATTAAAACACTTCAAAGAGCGAGCCGTCTGGCTTCGGTTTCTTTTCGGTTGAATGAACGTCATGTCATAACAAGCATAATTGTTTCATAATTTCCGCCCTGCAGTCAAACTAGAAAGACCTCCTTTTGTTTTGGTTTTTTCTGAATTTCTCCAAAGCTTTGACATGCTAACAAGTCCTTTGTGCATTTCGAGGTGCAGCACCTGTTTTAAGATCTCATCACTACTTGTGATAATAGACAATATTAGGTGTGTACAGTGTTTTAAAAACAGTTGTTATTTGCACAAACACTGAGCTGAAAAAAAACCATGACCTGATTTTTCTCCCTATCAGATACAGAAGGCTCTTTGAGAGAAATTCGGGACAGGTTTCCCTCCAGTCTTTTTGTGTAAAGGAAGTGAATCCAAACCTCCGTCCAAGATCTACACACCCTACAGCAAGAGTCCATTCAGGTATGAGCTGGAGAATACACACACACAAAGGCCTGATTTTGGCAGCTGGGTCACACTCACATGGAGACGAAAAGAGCAGCCCCGCCAGATAAATAAAAACTTATTGTGTTGGCACAAAGACACTGGGTTAACCTCTCAACCTCATCCGCTTCCTTTAAAGTCTGCTTCATTCTTCTCTATGGTGGGAAAGGGACAGAGTGTGGAGAAATCGAATATGCTGTAATGACAAATTTGTAATAATTCTCACAATTCATATTCTCATAATTCATATTCAACTCATATGAAAATCTATGCATAGATAAAGTAATAGTTTAGCAAAACATCAAATTTTCAAAGTTTTCCATTTACACCAATGTATTCAATTGGTGTAAATGGAAAATGTATTCAACTCAAGATACAAGTCTAATGTAACAAGTAAAGGAACTCTGTCCCACTAAATCTTTATACACATCTCACTTTAGTACTTCAAAATACAATTTTATAAAATAGGTGAGGTATTCACAAATTGAAAAGATATTTATGAAGTGGAAATTTTATGTTAGAGTACTTTCTAACTACGGGATCTATAGGGAAGAATGCTATAAAATCCTAATAAAAAAATGAATTCTGCTTGTCTAAGATGGCTGACCCCATAATGTTACATCTTTCAGCTTGTTCATTTTTAAAGGTTTATATAAGTCATACTGTATCATATATAAGTTTATAATTACTCATAGGAACCGAGATGGACTGACATAGACTTCTATTTTTTGTCTTCTAGCTCATAGCTTTTGGCATAAGACAAAATTTTTCTAAGTTTGCTCAACTAACTATTTCTTTATTTTTAAGGTAAGAATAAGCTATGAAGTTATAGCTTTAATTGCATCTTCATCCAACTTTGCCAATATATAAATTTGTTGGACACACTGATGTACACTATTAGCTGCAAATGGCAATCAGTTTTGTGGTGTAACATTGTTAAGATTTTTTCCCCAATCTGAAAGATTATAAATTCTGGTCACTTGTTCTCAATGGATGAGTAACACAACATCTTCACGATTTAACACATGTTCAACTGTCTTGATGTACTATTACTAGACATTCAAAATGACCTGCATGGCTCAATACCATAGATGAAACAGTAATGTCCATTTAAATTTCATCTATTTGTGAGCTTTGGTGACACTAGTACTCTTTTGGTGCCAAATATAGTGGTCAAGGCCTCGGGATTAAAAGTCCTATTACATAGTGAAGGAACAGAAAAGGTGCCGGCTCAAGCATTGGCCTTATTTCAATGCAATTACTGTCATTTAGCCTTCACAAACCACACGAGAGAATTCCTGTGGTCCATTTGGTAACAAAAACATTGATTAGCGAATAGAATGGGGCTTTTTTGTGAGCTTCATGCCATCTGACCATATGGTGACTGTTCACCTTGATCTTGTGTGCCATCTGAGGAAGAATGCATTCATGAAGGATAGTCCAAAATGAAAATAAAGCAAAATAAAACTTCCTGATGAAAGGGAGAGTGAATAGGTTTTGTATTATGCTTCAAATTGGTCTATTGAAATAGAAACATGCTACCTTCATTCCCCATGTGTGTGCTAATCGCTCAAAGGTCTTTAGTCTGAAAAAAAGGGAATGCAAACACACACTGGAATGTGTCATGGCTCAGTCCCTTCAGCTATTCTTTTGCTCGCTATCTCAACACCTTCTTTTTTCTTGTCTCCTTTCTCACACTAATTGATATGCCAATATTATCTGGATTGTTCATATAATCAAACCTATATTGACTATTTTTCTAATTCAAAAAGGAAGCCATATTTTTTTGAGTTTGTTTATTAATGCCAAATGAATTCCATTGCAGCTTCTATCGCATGTGATTTCATGAGAGTCAGCATCATGAGCTTGCAAACCACATAAAATTTAAGTACATGTTCTTAAAACATTGAGGTGAATTATTACTGGATTAATACAAGTAATAACTTTTTTGCTTTGTGCCAAGGCCTAAACATTTGTGTTATTCATTTCATGTTCCCCAGCAAACTAACCGGTTGGGCAAATGTTTTCTGGAATAAAGTCAGCTCATAATTCCAGTTTATTAATTTGCATTGGCTGGTAAAACTAGTTTTGGAATCTTGTGGTTAACACCTCATACCAAACTGCAGAGGTGTAAGCTCTTTTTTCGCATGGGTGGGTGATGGAAAATGCTTTGTTGTGGCAAGCCCGCAGAGATCATCCCTCTCAGGTGATTTATAACCAGTTATATTTTTATGCCAGGTTCACAAAGGTTTATATTGCTAAGGAAATGCAAAAGTGTTGGTGTACCACTCATATGCTTTACTATACTTAATCACAGTGCAATGCCCCTTTTTAATGCTTTTACTCACGTTCCTCACAGTGCTGTTGACGTTTGTACACTATGACAATGCATTCTTCTAAACTTCTGTACAACTTTTAATTATATGATTTATGGCCAAAATATACATTATGTTCCCCATGCCAATATACCAATTAACATACATTAGAGGCTATTGTTTAATACAGATAGTAATGTAGTGGGGAAAAAATATGAACCCCGAGAGGAGTAGAGAGCATATGGAATCTACATATAATTAGACTGTTTACTTACATTTCTACAGTAATTTTTTTATTTCATCCATTTAAACTTCCGGTGTATTCAATTATTCATCTTATAATATATAAATATAATATTTGTCAGGAATGGTTCAGAGACAAATGCAGGTTAGGAATTTTTATTTAAAAATCTGGGAAACAAATCTATAATGTGAATCAAATTCAGAATTAGGAACAGGCAAAAGGTCAGTTGATGTGCAAACAACAATATCAGGGCAAAATCCAAAAATAAACAAATAAGAGCAGTAATTATTTTTATTGTTATTACATAGCTAGACTAACATAGAACCTTTTATAATGAACACACATTTCATATTGTCCTGACCCATCCATTAAAAAATGTAAAAAAAAATCATTAATATTAACATTTGTAACAGGAACATTTTTAATGTCATTCTCATAAAAAATATTTCTTGCTTTTTTTTTTGGAGACCTTTGTCATACCCTGCTCCTTACTCCACACACAGCGCACTGTGAAATCTCAGGCACGCGCGCGGCGTGCCCTTCATCTCCATCGCTCTCTAAGCGGAAGCTCACACTTCCGAAAGTCAAAGGAGACTACAGTTCCCACAAGCACCTGCTCCCAGCCACTAGGACTGTTGAGGGGAGACAGCTGCATCTCTTTTCACGGACTGATTACGCCGAGTTTAAGAAGACTGCCTTTCGCGTTTCGTCCTTGCGAAGCATTTGACTAGCCAGTGTTGTCAGCCGAGCGTTTATTCCCGTGTTTACTTTCATTGTGTTTGACTCTGTTTGTATTTCTACTACTCTTTGCATTACCTCTGATATTCTGTTTGCTGATCGCTCGACCAATTTTCTGGATTTTGACAACTCTTTTGCCTGATGTCTATGTACCTTTGCTCATTGTGTTTTAATAAACACTATACAGCTCCTACCTCCGTGTCCCGATCCTGCACCTGTGTCTCCACCATGCCGCAAAGGCGTCAGCGACATTACAACCTTCATTTATTTATTTATGAACCTCATACATTTTGCATCTCAGAGATTAATTTCAGGTCTTGACTGAAAGTAACAAATTCATTTATTTAGTAAGAAAATGCCTAGCCTTTGAAAATATGAATAATAAGTTGATTTTATTCATTTATTAATTTATTTGGTGGTATTCACAATACCACCGTCTCTCAATTACAAGCCACCTATGTAGACACATCTTTCCCAAGTACAGAGGGTTCCTGAGTATAGGAAAGGCATTTATGGACTCCATTTCCATCAGTATTGTTTAGAGTGAGCATAATTAAGATGAAAAGAATGGGGCACTTTTTGTAAAAATAGCTTAACACTTTATAGGTTTTTTCATTATTTAGGCCATTTTTCATAGCTTTAGAGAACTTCATGCAAATAGCATTTGTTGCCTTACATTATTTTCGTGTAAAATGACTTGTCAATAATGTTTTATATGTAAATGTTTAAATTAAATATTATATCTAAATGTTGAATGTTTATGTAAATGTTAAATGTTTATGTAAATGTTAAATGTTTATGTAAATGTTAAATGTAAATGTAAATATTATATGTAAATGTAAACCTAAAAGATAAATATAAATATTAAATATAAATGTTAAATGAAAATGTAAGTATTATTTGAAAATGTATATATGTAAATGTAAACTTAAAAGATAAATATAAATATTATATCTAAATGTTAAATGTATTTGTAAGTATTAAATGTATATGTAAATGTTAAATGTAAATGCAAACCTAAAAGATAAATATAAATATTAAATCCAAATGTTAAATGGTAAATTAAATATTTATAAATCTAAATGTAGAACTTAAATGTTTGGTTCATATGTTAATTGACCCCACCCTCTTGGAATGTGCTTCACTGACAAAACATGGTGGTGGCAGGGTTGCCAGGTTGAAACCATACTGTGCTACATTAGGAACTATGTAACTGGTGTAAAGAGCAAGTCTTTAACTATCAAGACACTCAAGTACACAGGTACACACAGCATTAGAGGTAGCTAAGCTGCTGGCTACCTGGCTAGCTAGTGCTATGGGTAATACCTACATTTAGATTTACCTTCTTCTGAACTAGCACTAGCTTTTGGTGGGAATGGTCTTGACAGATCTCTTGTTTACATAGCTGCACATATGATTCCTGGACTTTATTTTTTGACCCAATGTTAAATTCAGCTTTTTAAAGGTTCATTCCTCTCCTTGCTCAGCCTTCAGCAAAGCAACACTTATGTTCTGCCACAGTACATGCACAAACGACATGCACAAAAGATTTGATTAGCATACATGCAAATCAATTTACTGGCAGTGTAAACTGCTCTTCCTCCTTGCTCTTATGTCTATAATTACTCAAGTATATAGAAGAATAACAAAATGACAACGATACAACTGATATACTCATCAAATGCTTTGTATTCTCTCTAGGTGCTTTTTTCCCCCAGCATCTAAGATAGTTGAACTTCTACTTCTCTCTATTTCAGTCACATCTTATTTTAGTTACAGATAACTTCATGCCATCTGTTGTGATTTATCTTTTTAATCATCTTCAATACATAATATGAATGAATCTTGTTCTAGTGATGAGGAGCCATATATGTACATTTCATCCCTGTAACCCATCAGGATCCAGTTAAACATAACTTGATCCTAAAAACAGTTAGAAAAAGAACACTGACTTGATTCCGTGTAGAATGTAAAAACAAAGTACATGCAAAGTAGAGGTGGGATGGTATGAAAACACAACTGTAAGCTAATAATCAAACCCAATATTATGTTTTCTGGTAGTTTACATTTACAAAAAGGACAATATTAAATGGCATATAAGTGCCCTTTCACAAATGTGGTATTTTGTTTATCCTGTTGGTGTGGTTCATGTGGGCAGGTGTGAACACAGTAACGGAACATGAGCATGGACTAAAATCACTGGTTTAGAAAATGAACCAATGAATGAAAGACTTTTGCACATACAGTATCTTCCCGCTCTGCCCATAACCAAACACCTATAGAAACACTTTAATGTTTCATGTTTTGGTCCTCTTAAATTTGTGTAGTGTACATCTGAATAAGAGCAATGTAGAGGTACTGTTTTATCCTATCTTATCTTATCTTATCTTAACTTATCTTATCTTTGACCTAATTAAAAAGGATATGCCTTCTAACACCCTAACCCTATAACTAATGCACTACACACCCACACCCACACCCATATTTAAGTAAATATGTATATATGTGATATATATATTACAATGTTCCAGTGTCAGTGGAATTCCAATATAAGCACACATCATGTTACTTAATGAAGTACAGATAAGGTTATCACCTGAAACAAATCTAATTTAATGAGAACAAGTACTGCTGTGGTCATCATGATCCTCTTGGAATAGGACAAGTTTGGATGACAAAAATAGTGCTAGTAGTACCTTAAATTTAATTGGATAAATTTGGATTTAATCTATTCATCATACCAAAAGAGTTAAAAAGAAAGGTTTTGAGTGAGAAAAAGAAGGCTTTACTGGCAGAGGGATGCAGTGAGCATCAGGTTGCTTCCATTCTCAAAATTTCAAATACGGCATTTCATAAGACCTTTCCAAGGTCAAGCAGCAGACATTGGATACAACAAAATTACAAACTGTCAGTGGGCAAAAATGACTCTCTGCTGACCAGGATGATCATCAACTCCTTTGAATGTCACTCAACTACCATAGGATGACATCAAGTGTCAAAAAAAAGAATGGGAAATGGCAGCTGGGGTTAAATGCATGGTAAGGACAGTTTGAAACAGGCTCCTCCAGCTGGGGTTGAAGTCATGTAAAGCTATTAAAAAACCCTTCATCAATGAGATGCAAAGAAGAGTCAGGCTGAGGTTTGTTAAAGACCATAAGGATTGGACTGTAGAGGACTGGAGTAAAGTCATCTTCTCTGATGAGTCCAATTTTAAGCTTTTCCCATCACCTGGTTGTCTAATGGTTAGATGGAGACCTGGAGAGGCCTACAAGCCACAGTGTCTTGCACCCAATGTGAAGTTTGGTGGAGAATCAGTGATGATCTGGGGATTCTGCAGCAAATCTGGAATAGGGCAGATTTTTGTTTGAGAAGCCATCATGGATCGAGTCATGTCTGGAAGAAAACTTGTTTCCTTCTGCAGGATTGAGGATTCAATCCTGAACTCTGAGGATTGGGTTGTCCAGCAGGACAATGTTCCATACCACATAGCCAGGTCAATCAAGGTATGGATGGAAGACCCTGACATAGCCAGTCCTATCTCAAGACCTGAACCCTACTGAAAACCTATGGAATGTGATTAAGAGGAAGATGGATGGTCACAAGATGAGCTGATCAAATTTTTGTCACCCAAAAAAAAAATCACCCCAAAAAAAAATCACCCCAAAAAAAAAATCACCCAAAAGGAACATGAAAGGCTCTTAGAGAGCATGCGAAAAATTCATGAAAGCTGTGATTAAATGTCAGGGTTATTCTACCAAATATTGATTTATGAACTGTTTCTATGTTTAAATAATAGTATTGTACGATTGAAAAATTGAATTTGATCTTGATTTTATGCATTATTCAAGGACTGAAAACACTGCATCTTTGACCAGTTGTCATTTCTGCAATTAAATGCTCTAAGGCATTAATGTGGATTAATGAATATCTTGTTCTAGGAGATCTGATTCCCCAAATAAAATTTATGTGGAATTTGGGAAATCGTTGTCAGTAGTTTATGGAATAAAACTACAATATTCATGTTATAAATATTACAAAAATATTACCAGAAAGGTGAGATTGAGAAATAATGGAAGGACATATGGGAGGCATCACATAACACAGCCAAGTGGCTGAAAGACCTAAGAGCAGACCACAGTGATCTCTCAGAACAAAAACCAGTCACCATCACCAAGGCAGATATCCATCAATGAGTCTCAGGCTTGAAGGACTGGACAGAATCTGGACCTGACATGATACACAGCTACTGGTTGAAGAAGCTAACAGCACTCCATGACCACCTGGCAGCACAAATGAGTGAGCTGATAACAATGGGCACTCATCCATAGTGGCTAACGCAGGGTAGGACAATCCTGATCATGAAAGATGCCCAGAAGGGTACTCTGCCATCCAACTACAGGCCAGTAACCTACCTCTCCACAACATGGAAGCTCCTCTCAGGCATCAAAGTGGAGAAGCTAGGCAGACACATGGGTCAATACATGAGCAAAGCTCAGAAAGGAATTGGAACCAACACCAGAGGGTCAAAGCTACTGGACCAGCTACTGGTCAATAGAGCAATCACCCAAGACTTTAAGACTAGGCAGACCAACCTGAGCACAGCCTGGATTGACTACAAAGAGGCCATTGATTCGATGCCCCACATGTGGATACTGGAATGCTTGGGACTATACAAGGCTAATAAGGCACTGATAAGCTTCATCAAGAACTCAATGTGGCTGTGGAAGACAGCACTGGAAGCCAATTCCAAGGCCATTGCACAAATCACCATAAAGTGATGCACTGTCCCTGCTGTTGTTCTGCATAGGCCTGAACCCCCTCAGCCACATCAACACAAAAAGTGGATATGGATACAAGTTCAGAAGTGGAGTAACTATCAGCCACCTCCTGTACATGGATGCCATCAAGCTGTATGCTAAGAGTGAGTGAGACTTTGACTCACTGATCCACCTTACCAGAATCTACAGGAAGGACATCAGGATGTCATTCGGACTGGATAAATGCGGATGCATGGTGGCCAAGAGAGGGAAGATGGTCAGGACTCAGGGAATAGAGCTACCAGAGGACAAAGGCGCTTTACCTATAATCAGATACCCAGCTGGAATTGTGAACTGGCCACAGGAGAAAATAGATGGCACTAATATCAAGACATGGAAACTCCTTACGATGCATGGAGGGTTCCATCTGAGACACACCTGAGACTGTCCAGCACATAGTAGCTGGGTGCAAGATTAGGCTGGGACAGCATATACTGAAAAGCATAACCAAGTGGCAGGGATAGTGTACAGAAACATCTGCACCAAGTATGGGATAGAAGTTCCCAAGTCTTGATGGGAGATAGCAATCCCAACTGACAGTAACATCAAGGAGCATGAGAAGATCGAGAAGTACCAAGGCCTGAAGGAACAACTGGAACAGATGTGGAAAGTGAAGTCCAAAGTGCTTCCAATGGTAATAGGAGCATTAGGGGCTGTGACCCCCAAACTTGGAGAGTGGCTCCAACAGATTTCAGGTACAACAACTGAGGTCTATATCCAAAAATGTGCAGTTCTAGGATCAGCTAAGATACTGAGCAGGACCCTTAAACTCCAAGGAACCCAGATTAAGGAAGACATACACACATACCATCCCCCGAGTAGGGGAGGTGAGAGGAGGATTTACCTGTAACTTGTACTAATCTCATGATGTCTGAATAAATTTAGTATTAAAATATTTATACAAATTTTTCTTTTCCTGTAGTGTGTATACATTGTTTTGGCTGACTCTGTATATATGTATGAAACTATTATCATCATACTATCGTTTTACTCATTGTATGCCCTGGAAAAAAAACATTTATTTATTTATTTATTTATTTATTTATTTATTTATTCATGTTTCTTAAGAGACACAGAGATAGCCTGACAACTGTTACACTATTGTTGGCGTTTTTCTCTAGAATGTTCTCATACAGTTGAGAAATATTCACTTATTCTCTTTGCGTAAAATCTGAAGAGATTTGCTTTTATAGACTTGGTGACTTCAGAAAAGAATTAAACTTTTTTGCAGAATGAGGGTCTGATGGTCAATGCAATGTATTTGTGCTGAACCAAGCAGCCTTTGTTAATCAACATATTTATTTATTTAAGCCCATTGAAATAAAACTTCTCCAGAAAATCAATCCAAAGGCAAAAGTCTACACATTGGACTTCACAATATAGCTGCTTTGGCCTTGAGGGCCAGGAAATGTACCACTCTTTAGATGAATGGAGATGAAAAGCTGTAGTGGACTATTGAGTGTGTGCTGTGCCCAAAACAAAATGTGTACATTTGGACCCAAAACATACTAAATAGAACAGATGAATGGAAAATGAAATGAGTAGGTGAGTTAAAGCTGGCTGATGAGTCTTTCAGGTTGACTGAGAAATATACATATCATTTATAGCCTATTACAACTAAGCCAAAGCTCCATAATATGTAAAGCTGTTCATATTCTGGGGGGGCTCAGTGGTTAACATCCTCCTGTGAACAGGATGGTGCTTTCACTAACTCTTCAAATCACCTCACTTCAGTAGTAGTCTAGTTAAATGATAATATCCATCCATCCATCCATCCATCCATCCATCCATCCATCCATCCATCCATCCATCCATCCATCCATCCATCCA
>JAQQZR010000036.1:9448509-9464376 GCA_030068235.1 Notoglanidium macrostoma | reverse complement strand
GTATATATAGATAAATGTATAGATTCATAAGTTTATATTCAGAATTTATATACTTTTGTGAAGCTGCTTTGAGACAACGTCTGTTGTTAAAAGCGCTATACAAATAAAATTGAATTGAATTGAATTAATTCAGTATAAGAGTTATATATGAATGGTACTGATACACTAAGACTAACTCAAGGTGACGATATGTAGCCTACATCGTTTACTGATTATCACTTTTTTATTAACTTAACACACTTTTTGCATCTGTGTGTCTGTATTTCAAGCCATGAGTATTTCAAGCCATGAGCCATGAGCCATGAAATTTCGAACAAACAAGTTCAAAATGAAAATAAAATAAATATCAGCTGTCTGTTTTGCTCACTGAAACTCTCTGATGCTGAGTTCATTTTGCCTGCTGCATGCGTGCGTGCAAATCATTTCCAGTGTGTGGAATGGATTTCAAAAATTTGCATTTGACTCTTTTGCCCAAGATTAGTGAATCGACTCTTTTTTGAATTAACTTGTGAACTGAAAGCAGAATGGAAACACATAAAGCATACATACTAAGAATATGCAATCATTTATTAGTTCTACTGGGTTGGAAAAATAGGCAAGTTTATGTTTTTACATTTTTAAGCTAATTGAATCAAATGCCTTTGCTACTTGCTTAACAAAACATAAAGATGTTCTGGACAATTCAAGTAGGAACATCACGCGTCTCCTCACATTCACACAAATGAATGACAATATTACTCACATTAAAACACAAGTTATATCATAAGATAAGTATGCCGTAAAGATTCTAATACTGTAGAGAAAGTCACACTGATGTTTCTGCTCCATCATTTCACTCAGATGTTTTTTTTTATGAAGTGATGTAATGTGTGCACGGTGTGCTTCATAATGCAGTTCAACTTACAATTATTCATTATTAATAATGCTACTAATAATTATTTATATTATGGATTTTTATTGATTTTGTTGATTTGTCATTGCAGCCCTTATGCACTTATGTTACTTCCCAAGCATTTTCATATAATGTTTAATCACATTTAATAGCTTAATAGCATATGATGATACTTTGTTTAAGCTCAAATTTAGTTCCACATTGCATAATCAAAATGTTTAATAATATAATAAAATTTTAAGATTCAATTAGGATGAGTCACTCATGACTATCTTGCTTATAGTAAATGCATATTCCTTCACTCATTCATTAATCTTCAGTGGTCCCTTTACCCTGATCAGGGTCACTCTGGATCTGGATCTGATCCCAGAAACACTGGATATGGGGCAGTTATGCACCCAGAATGGGACATTCCACCTACCACAAATGTTTTGAATGAGAGGAAACCAGAGAACCCAGAAGAAATCCATTTGAACAAATGGGCAGCATGGGAAAAGGGTTACACACAGACAATAACCCGAGTCCAGAATCGGAACAGGGACCAACTCGTTCCAGCAAAAGCCATAGGCATTTCAATTCAATTCAATTCATTGGATACACACACAACCACACACAGTACAACATGCAGTGAAAGGCATTTTTACAACTGTCCAATGACATGAAAAATATAATTTACATAAAACAAAATTTACTAACATGGATGTAGAAAAGTAGAAGTAGAAAAACAAAAAACAACAAAAATGATCTAAGAAGTTAGATGGTTGAAAAAGTATGGCCTATATGAGGAATAAAGTGCAGATGGTGCAGTTGTATGTACAATACAATGCTGTTCAACATCATACTGAGGTAGATGCAGTGAAATAGCTAACATATTATAAATACTTATAAATATGGGAATAAGGGTATATTAACTGGAATGTAGGGAGTGTGAGTGTTGTGCAAACAAGTCCAAAATCTAGTCCTAAATTACATTAAATATTAAATTAATATGAATCTTAATTAAATAATTAACTAACATGAATGTTAATTAATGTCAGTTAAATTAATATTGGTATTAAATGATAAAGTAATAACTATTAATTTAATTCATATTTAATATTAATTTTTATATTAAATATTCTTAAGGCAGGTGTGCTTACAGCTCGGTCAAAGTGTGCTATGTGGAAATGCATTCTATAATGTCCTAGAAGAAATGAAGATAGATGAAAAATGCTGGACTTAAAATGTTAATTGTTTAGCTCACAATGAATAGCCAAACTCTATTCAGATTAAAAACCTACGTAGGCGTTCAGGGTCTTCAATTAATGTAGCTATAAATATAGAGCACTACAGCCATGGCAACATGTCTTGTCAAGGCCAGCATATCAGCAGCCTGATCAAATTCATATTAGTCAGCCGTGCAGGCCTCAATACAGAGACTCGGATGTAGTTAAAACATTAGCAGCCATTACCGGGAGATTTTACGTCATGAGTCTTGGGACTGCTCAGAGAGCTATTAGAACTGTCTGTTAGGAATGATTCATCAGGTTTAATGAGGATGAATCATTTAAATCTGGTTCTTGCTGGCTCCACTGTATGGACAATTAAGTCTGATGAGATGAGCTCTTCACATTTTCATTTTCTCTTCAATGCAATCATTAAGCACAACTCTAGAACCGGCCCTTTTGACTTCAATTAACAGTCCCAAAATGATTCCCACAAGCGTTGGATTTTTATTTATTTATTTATTTATTTATTTATTTGTTTATTTATTTATTTATTTATTTATTTATTTAAATGTAACTTAGGAAACTAAACTTTTCCAAAACAATCATCTGGCTTTTCAACTAAAAGCTAGAAATAAATGTGCCAACTAAATTAAATTAAACTGAAGGAAACTCTCATTGCAGAAATTATTAGCTTTATTGTGCTCCCATGCTACATCTTTAAATGTTGCCTCCATGTAAATGCACTTTTTTTTTTATCTATGCCTTTGTTGCACTGACTACTTTAAATCATTGTGATCTGTAGTAGCACTACAGACCTGAACACAGAGAGGGAAAGAAATAAATAATAACGACAATAAATGAGCGGGTTGGGGAATTTTGAGACATCAAAGCCCTTGCTATCTCTTGCGGCACGTAAACAGCAAAATGCTCCATGCGTCGTAGAGCTCTTTTCAGTGATTCCATGGAAGATTGCCACGTAGACAAGCATCCTGTAATAAATAAAATTAACAAACATTTCTGTAGGGTTTGTTCAAAGGCAAAGGGAGCCCAATGTTTTTGGTCCTGATAAGTGGTCTATACATCCCCACTGCTCTTTCCTGATTAGTCTAATCCAGTGAGAAGTGTGTGTCGGCGTTTTTGATGGAGCCAGACGTTGCGGACCCCGAGGGGAAAACCTTCTGATAAGTGCCGTTACCTTTCACCTCCACAGCCCCACACACACTTGACTCTAATCTCATTTAGCCCAGGAAGACATGCTCTGGCATGGGGAGCAGTGATTAACATCCACACAGCTCACAAACACACATTCACACACTCCTGGTTACCTTTTTCACACACTTACACAAAACAGACATGGTCGTCCTCACACCAGACAACAGCTAGACTAGTTCCCATCACTTGGGCAAGAACTTGTTTAAGGTTCGGGCTGGGTAAGTGTTACGGTTTTCATAGTTTTGGTTAGGGTTATGCAAATAGAAACTAATGGGAAGTCTCCACTAAGACATTTGCTCATGCACAATGGTGCTTGTTAAATGCATTTATTTCAATTATTAATATTTGTTATATTTGGTGGAAAAAAATAACATACACAACTGTCTAATTGTCTAAATGTAGTTGATACACAAAGGCATGTTTGCTCTCCAATTTTTGCTTCTTTAGTTTTGCTCTTTAGCAATGAAGCTAATGTAGCTAGCAAATAATGGAAAGCTATCTCACCTAAAGTATTTTTCATTAATGCATGAACAAATTTTCACATACTTATACATCATATATATGATGCAATCTCATATATATTAAGCTGTTGGCCTATAGTCTCATTTTTATATTATATTTTATATTTATACTACAATTTTATCTTCCTGGTGTGTTCATGAAACATGGTGTCAAAGGTTTCATATAAGTACATTGCTGTGTTCCTGTGCTCATTGTTTTTCAAATGACTGGCCTACCAGGCACTTATTTAATATAATTTCCACCTGCTCTCAGAAAATAGCATTCTTTTGGAAACAGGTTAGTTGCAGTTGTTTTTGTCTTGCCTTCTTCTTTGTTTTTCATTTAAATCCTTTAATTAATTATTTTTTTAGATTGAATTATTCTAAAAGTAATGATGAACATGTTTTCTGCCCAAATGCTTGAATCTACCTATTCACCTAAATTACTGGAGGAGCAGAGTCCTAGTACTTCATTCTGACTGTCATTGGCAAAACATTGTCGGATCATCCTCTCAACATAGTTGCTCAATAGCCTAACCCAGCTTATGGCATAGTCACCCAAACAGATGACTGGGCTACCCTGGGCAATATATAAACCAAATTAAAGAGCACTGAAGCTGTGATTTGAGGGGGGGAAAAATGTATACTGATTGCAGAAATACACCAATCAAGTAAGATGTATGCTTACATCTAGCAAGATGTATGCTTCCAGTACAGATACCAAAAGTCTTACCAGTAGTATTGGCTGATGAAGCCCTGCAAATAAATCTGTGCAGAATGCAGCACAGGATGGATGGAGTTAAGCAGGATACATTGATGATCACATTGATGCTGTTGCAGAACCCAGAACAATAAAAAATAATTATTCATGCCAGATTAGATCATGGCCACACCGCCAAACATGATTCATGAAATTGCAGAGTCATCGCAATATTAAATTTGAAAATACATGGTTAGAGTTTATTTTTGACTACCACCAAACACAAGAATCTGCCCACAAAGGCACAAGATCCACAGCAACTTGTTTAACTGACTGGTTAGGGAAGCAGGTTCGGGACTAAAAGGTTGCTGGTTTGATTCCGGGGATTGGTGGGAAGAATGGGAGGGTGGCTGCTTTCCCTTCTCGCTTCATCCATGGCTGAAGTACCCTTGAGCAAGGCACTTAACCCCCAACTACTCCCTGGGAGCTGCAGCATGTGGCATCTACAGCTCTGGGGATGTGTGCTCACTTCTCACATGTGTGATGTGAGAGATGGGTTAAATGCAGAGAAGAAGAAGTTAAATTCCCTTGGGGAATTAACAAAGTATAGAATTTATTTGCTGCGGGTTTCAAGAGATTTCTCCTTGTTTACATATGTGGAATGACATACACTTCCCTTCGGAGTAGCACTGGCACCCAGGGTGTTCACAAAGTTTGTGCAAGTTGCTTTAGATCCCCTGCATCTGGACAATTTTTCTCAGATGGCACGTGGCTCAAGTCACGTGCTCTATGCTCTTATAACTCTATGAGCCTTCTTGATGGACCACAAAGATTTTTCTGGATATTATGGATAAACTTATGAATTATGAATTTTGTGAGTGACAGCACATGCAGTGACTTTCTACATCCATAAGGGATGTTATTATTTGCAACTCCATTACTGAAACTGGGCTTGTCTACCTACCACACACTGTTTCAATGTCAGCTGAATGTTCTGCACCTGTCAGCCATATTACAAAAGCAGGCGTTGCTAGTAGTGTGCATTCACCCTGAGGCATTCAGCCAGTGCAAATTACAATGATATATGTACAGTCAGGTCTATAAGCTTATGGACAGTGAGACAATTTTCATAAGTCTGCCTTTGTAGCCCACCACAATGGATTTGAAATGATGCAATCAAGATGTGATTGAAGTGTACACTTTGTGATTAAAGTATAGCTTTAATTCATGGTCATTAACAAGAATATTGCATTAACTATTTAAGAATTACAGCCATTTTACATAGTCCCTCCATTTTCACATGCTCAAAAGTATTGACTCATAAGCAGTTTTGTGGTCAGGTGTGGTCTGTTTCCTCATTATTTCATTACAAATTAAGGAGAAAAAAAGGTCTGCAGTTGATACCTAGTGATGAATTTGTATTTGATAGCTGTTCATGGGAGCTCTCAATATGTAGTCAAAAGAGTTGATGCAATTGAATGAGGCCTTCGTTAAGCTGAAAAAACATAACAGGCCTATCAGAGTGATAGCAATAACTTTAGGAGTGGAAAAATCAACAATTTGGTACAATCTTAAAAAGAAGGCATGCACTGGTGAGCTCAGCAACACCAAAAGTCCTGGAAGACCATGGAAGACAAGTAATGTAGATGACCATAGAATTCCCTCCTTGCTGAAGAAAAACCTCTTCACATCACTCAAGTCAAAAATATTCTCAATGAGGCAGACCTATCATTGTTAGTCTACAGTCAAGAGGTGCCTTCATGAATGTAAATCTAGAGAGTTTACCTCAAGATGCAAACAAATGGTAATACTCCAGACTATATAGACTGTAATACTACAGAAAGGCCAGATTAGCCTTTGCTAGAAAGCCTGCCGAGTTCTGGAACAAGACTCTTTGGCCAGATGAAACCATGACTAACTCATACCGGAATGATGGGAAGACAAGGCTATGGAGAAGGAAAGGAAGGGCTCAAGATCCAAAGCATATCATATCATCTGTCAAATATGGTGGACACGGGTATGTACAGCTGCCAATGCAACTGGGTCACAGCTGTTTATTGAAGATGTGCCTGCTGATAGATGTAGCAGAAGTATTTCTGAAATATATAGAGCTATACTTTCTGCTCAGATTATGTCAAATGCTGCAAAATTGATTGCTTCACAATACAGATGGATAATGACCAAAAGCATACCATAACAGCAACCCAAGACCTTCTTAATGCAAAGTAATGGAATGTTCTTTATTCAGTCAGCCCAGTAGAGCATGCTTTTCACTTACTGAAGACAAAACTGAAGGCAGAAAGATCCACAAACAAGCAGCTACTGCAGTAAAGGCCTGGCAAAGGTACAAAAAATTGTGTCCTTGTCCAAATACATATGGACCTGACTATAGCCTGGTGGAGCAAGTAAAAAAAATGAAAATAAATGAAATGTGGAAAAAGAGCCTCAATATTTAGTATATCGATGCCTAAGAAATAAAAGCTGGGTGGCTAGTAATGCATGTTCAGGAACCCAGAAAAGGTTCACACATATTATTGCAAACCAATAACACTACAATCGACACCTAGAGCTGCCTAATTATCTGTCTATATAGAAGCAGGCAATTCAGCAAAGTTGAAAGTCATAGGTAGCATTAACCAGGGGGCCTGTCCTCTCAGCAGCAGTTGCACAAATAGCCTATAAATCATAAAGGATATATTCTGTACAAAACTTTCAAGGCCACAGCTAAATTAAATGTGCTAATAAACTATAAATAAGATATATTAAATTGTCTGGATTTGGCATCTGTCTCTGATGTCTCACTATGTCTCGCTTGCATTAAAGCAAATAATTGAAATTTAATCTAATCAATTTCCACAAACATAGGTTATGGCAAACAAAGTGAAACTGTAATGGATCCACGATGTATTAAACCTTTTCTGTTCCATCACAACATCAAGGAGAACACCCTAGACTGAAATCAAAACCTGTACATACTTCATTTTAGTGTTTATTTTTAAATAAATAGAAATAGGACATCATGAGGACACAAAAAGGGTGTTTGAATATTTTTGAGCAGTGAATGAATGAACTTAATCTATGTAATTTAATGCCACAGTTGTTTGGGCTAATTTCAGGTCTTGTTGTATGGTTTTTGAGATTTAGTTCAGCTGGCAATTTTGTTGAAATCTGGCATGCCAAGCAGTAATTAATGGCAGATTGACATGACTTTTCTTTAATGTGCTTTAATTTTACTGCCTGCAAAACACTGTTGAGTTTGCTACACACAAATGAAGATTGAGGACTGAAGTACAGTCCAAAAATTATATTTCTGTTGGCATATATGCTACAAATTATTCTTATATTTTTATATGTTACAAATTATGTAATTTATGTATAGTTTTTTACAGGCTCTACCAGCCTATACCTGTCTTTATTATTTGCACTGGATCAATACCTCATGGTGCATTCACACTACTAGCAATGCCTGCATTTGTGATGTGGCGGACAGGTACAGAACATTCAGCTGACATTGAAACAGTATGTGGTAGCTAGACAAGCCCAGCAAATACATAATTTGTAATAAATGAAGAATGCAGACTAAAATTACCAGGTAATTTCTGGTGGCATATAACGCCAATGTAAACACATCATTTATAAAAAATAAATAAATAAATAAATAAATAAATACCACCACCGCCACCACCGCCACCACCACCAACACCACCACCACCAACAACAACAACAACAATAATAATAATAATAATAATAATAATAATAATAATAATAATAATAATAATAATAATAATAATAATAATAATAATAATATTATATCAGATTAGAAAAGTTAAGAAAGGTTATAATTTTGGGTAAAACATAAAGCTGACATTCATATATTTTTACTATTTCATTCATATTAAAACCAACAAAATTACTCTCATTAATTAATTTAGTCTGAATTTGACCTGGGATGGGGTTGCAGAAACGTATGTCATGCTCAGATTAATTCATACATACATTAAAATCTCCATCACTAACTCACTTGAGAGTTGCAGTATAAACCATAAATGTCTGTAACCTGTATTAAAGGCAGTCATGTAATAAAGCCACTGATCACCTCATCTTACTTGTACTGACTATACAATATTATTCGATTGTTTACTTGAATTACTGAAGGAAACTGATTTCTATAGCTCAGAGTTAATCAACAATAAAAGACAACTTCAACTGTCTTGGCAACTTTAAATTTTTTGCATGCCTGACAAGTGAGTGTATTACTGTGTATAACTAGAAAGCCAGTGACACTCAGATTCAGGTCTATTTAGACAACAGATAGTCATGGACCAGTTATTTGCAATACAAAACAAGAAGGCTCCGATTACCCAATACTTCACAAATGATGGACAGCTTGTTATTCTGCCTGACATTGTTTTTCACAGCGCTCTTTTAACAAATGCAATGCAGGCAAATATGTATTTTTTAAATGGGAAGATTTTATTATTTCACAATACTATTTGGTTCTCAAATTTCATTTCCTTTCTCAGAGCTACAAACTTTTAAACATTATCTCATGCACATTGGGTTGTTCAGTCAGGTCCATTGAATCTACTTGATTAAGGGTTGTGTCTAAAATTTAATATTTATGTACAATTCAAGATTACTTTGAATTTACACTGAGAAATATGAACAAATAGAAGAGTAAAAGATCCAGGTGATGGCCTAAAACTAAGGTCCATACAATTGATACTGTTTGCTTGAACCTGTCCTGTCATGCAGCACAGAAGGATGGATGTTTGCTGTTAAATCAATAAAATGGAGTTTTAGGAAATATATGTTGCCTTAAGGAGTGTATCTCATACATGATTTAAAAGAAAGTCCCTGAAACTGATATTGTATATCAATAATTTATGGGTTAACTTGCACAAGAGCTCACAAAATTCTGGCAATATAATTTAATGGAGAAGTAAATCATTTAATTATTTGTTGTGATAAATCACACTAACAGACAACCTCTAGAAACACTAGCTACACTAATGCCCCTGAGCCTACTCATCATAAAAGTATGTTTTCAATGCTTCTTCTTATTACATAGTATTTGCTACAACTTGCTACATATATAAGTTAACGATACTTCAACATTTTTGTCATCTATATTATTGCCATTGTTTTTTCATACTGGAGTAGCAAAGCAAACATAAAAGCAGCCCAGTAAAGTTGTTCATATCATACCTGCATTTTTTTATTTAATGAATCTCTCATGTATAAATCCATTTAAAATTATCTGCTAATCATCTGGACTAGTGTATAGTAAATGCTTTTAAGTATCAAGTATTAAGTATGAGAAGTATGATTAAGTATGTTAAATAACAGTTTAAATAACTCTCTAGAACCATAAAGGGAAAAAAAATGAGAGTTGTATTTGTACTGAGTGTACAGCGTGTGACCATAGTCAGACACCACGACTTAATATAGATTTCCTGGTAAGACGGCAGTACTGATTTAAAAATAAATATATATTTTCAATAAGAGGTCTAGGAAGCCATAAGCTCTGTTAATTCTTTCAAGTTAATTTAATTAGATTTCTTTTTAAGTTTATTTAAATTTAAGATTTAGGAATCCAGTGTTTTACCTGACATTTTGTTTTTCAAAAGAAAATGCTTGACAAATGGAAGCTCATGAAGTTAGGATGCTCGAACAATTTCAGCAATGCATAAGATGTCCTTGCAGATATGATGACCACCAAATTCATTGTGTTCCAGGCTAAACAGCAATGCAACACATTATTTCTTGTGAGTTTTAAAGATGTCAAGTTATTTACAGAAAGGCATCGTCCATTTATTTCAAACAGCCCAGAAAATCTGAAAGACGTAACCAAGCAATGCATGTAAAGTACATATTTGTCCTTGTCTGAATATAATATTTTATTATGTCATTGTCATCTCCATGTTCTTATAAGCACTCACGAATTCACCTATGAAGCATTATCAGACTCTCTTTTTAAACAAACATAAAGCCATATTTGTTCTGGTCTTATTCACAGGAAGTCATCATTATATAACTAAAGCTCTTGCCTTGAAAACACTTTGTGCACAGCAATTCACAAGGAAGAAGTGCACAAATCCAATTTCATTCCTAGTGGGTTTGAGTTCATATTAAACAACAGCACATATTCATTGCCACACAAAAAGGACTGCATGACCTATGATACTGTCCATGTTGCCCATATAGTTTGGCTAGATAGTGATCTAACCTGGTACTTAGTAATTAGTTAGATATATTTTACTCTGAATTATTGTAATGTATTGAGAGCTAAAAATCCATGCACCAGTGCCATACAGAACACCATGTCACTACCTAGTCGTCATCATTGCTGTACTTAGAATAGTCCACCATCTACATAATGTCTGGTGGTGATCCTATGGTAGTTACTTTCCATTGAAAGAGAGAGTAGAGGGGGGCTGACAAATTGTGCTAAAGTCAGTTGTTACACCTACAAAGGTGCACCCATATGAAGCTGGCTAATAGGTGTAGATACAAGGTGGCAACTCATTACTGTATTGTTCATACTCATAATATATTTTGGCTTATAATGGGTGGACATTTAATTAATTCAATAAAGGGACTTGAGTCTATATATGAATTATAAGGACTTGAGGCTATACAGTACCAGCAGTTCTACAAGTAATCAGAGGGCTATAAGTTTGAATCTCGGGATTGTAAGAGAGACACTGTAAGGTCCATGAGCAAAGCCCTTACCTCTGAATGCTACAGGGTCAGGTGGTCAAGGTTGCAGTGAATCCAGAGATTATCCCAGGAACACTAAATGTGAGGTAGGAATACACACCGGATGGCACACCACTCAATCACAGGGTACCATGGACACACATTCACACCTAGGGGCAATTCAGTCTACCAAGACTACCCCTGCACCTACCTGCATGCTTTTGGAAAGTGGGAGGAGAACCTGGGAACTTGGAGGAAACCCATGTGTACACAGAGAGAACATGAGGAACTCTACACAGACAGTAATCTGAGCTCACAATCAAACCCTGGACCTGTGAGGCAGCAATGCTACACACTATTATTATTTTAATCATCATCATCATCATCATCAGAAACAGCTGAATAACAATGACAACACTGTTGTAAATGTATGGCAAGTGTACCTTTTGTATTCAAATATGCAAATAAGAAGACACACATTAAAGAAATACTATGTAAACATAAAAAGGCCCGTAGAAATTGTTACCTCAGAAACAAGCATGTGTTTGTGTTCTTGATTGCAAAATTGGTGTGGAAGAGACCAGAAAAATCAACAAGGAAAACAAACTATAAAACCTGCTTGTGAGGTACATTTTTGATTTTTTTTTTTTTGAGTGTTTTTAAATTTTCTCTTATCACGTCATAGTTTAAATATGCATTTCAAATGTGTATGCAATCCACAAGGCATGAGGACTGACTGAATGGTTTGACCTGGATGAAAATAATGTAACATTTTTTTGGTCTTCGCAGTTACCAGATATCAACCCAACTGAAGATCCATGGGAGATTTTTCACTGTTTGTTAGATAGAACTTTCCACCACCATCTTTTGGAAGAATAATATTTATCCCTTAAGTACAGTTTTGAACACTTGTAGAATCTGTGACAAGGTGCATTGAAGCTGTTCTTCATTGGAGGTAATTCTGTGATTCATTGTAGGCCCACACTTTGTACTAAGACTCTATGTTGTTTTTTCTTTTAACTTTTCACCTGCTTTATCAGTCACAATGAAAAGTGAAAGCTGGCATACAATATGTATGCATGTACCAGTGATGGGCCTTCTTTGTTTCTGGCATGATCTTACATGCATTGATATACAGCTGCTGGATAACAGGAAGTATAAAGTAGCTGGTACACCCTCTGATGAAAAACAAATCTGTTAAATGGATTATACATCTATGTGTGTGTGTGTGCTGCATTGCATACATTCATGTTCGTCTGTACATGTATATATTTACATGATAATATGTATGTATGAATATGGATATATTACTGTTTAGAATAAAGACATGTACCAATCTATTATTGTTATTAGTGGGAATTATTGATATCATGATTGAATTGTTTGTTTGAATGGTTGTTGTGTGTTGCTGCTCCCTCTGCTTTTGTGGCTATGCAGTTCTGCATCACTTTTATTTCTGTTAAGTTTAAAAACTTAGATCTTGTTCCTTGCTAAACTTCTTTACATTTTGGTTAAATGAATGTGATAAAGGAAATCATGTGATGTAGCCTAAATGCAAAATCTGTATAGTGCACATACACATATGTATATGTATGTGTACATGTGAGTGCATACATACGTGCATATGTGTGGGTGTGTATGTCTATGTGATTGTGTGTGAGAATGTGTGAATGTGTGTGTATGAGACAGAGAGACTTCATCCATATTGTCCCCTTCACTGAGTCACAGGGGGTAAAGTCTCAGTGTAAATCACTTTCCCTTCTAGAAACGCACGTTTAACCAGCCGTGCCGTGATTCCTTTTCTCTCAGCGCAGGCCTCTCCGCATTTCCTTATCAGCTCCTTCACCAGTTCATTTCTTTCCAATGAGAATCCGGGGACACCCAAATTCAAACGGCGGCGCCTCGCTGCTTTTCTTCAGTCTTCAGTTCGAATGGAACCCCAGATCCAATTTCAGATAGACTGCAGGCTTTAGCACTGATGCTTTTGAGACTCTCCCACACAGAGACAATAGTTAGGAGCTTAAAATGAGATCAGCCCAACCCTAAACCAACCAATAATATTCCTATTTAAATGTAATATATTACACATTGACCTGCATCAGGTCTGAGATAACCATATGCTTGGCTGAACATAATAACATATTAAATAATAATAATAATAATAATAATAATAATAATAATAATAATAATAATAATAATAATAATAATAATAAATCTAAACTATTTTAAACAATAGAAAATCATTGCTGTTATTATTATTATTATTATTATTATTTTATTTTATTTTTTATTATACATCAAATTTTGCAATTTGCTTTATTATTTGTTTTATTGCATGAAAAATTGATTCTGTTGAGACGCAAAGGAAGATATTTTTCCGAGCCACAGTATCACATTCAATTCATGCTCACTGATTTCAGGATGACTTTACAGGAGACAATTAAGTAAATGACCCATGGGATTCAATTAAAAGTGTCATGCCCCCCTCCTCCCCCTTTACTTTTGTTTCACATGTTTGATATTTTGGTCTCAATGTATTTGAAGAAAGAAAAGGCTCTACATGACCTCCTCCTCCCCTCAATGATTTTATCATTAAATTAAGCCTATAAATGACCTGAAAGCACTAGCAGTGGCATGAAATTAAATAAAAATAAAGAACAATTATGCTCTTTTTCTTCTGATGACCAACTAAAAAGGACTCCAGTGTAGATAAGGCGCAGCTCACAATAAAAATGTCCAGAAGAGTTTAAAATGAAAGAGAGAAAAGATTTTTAGGGCCATCTGTAGTGTCAAATAGTAATTTCCCCTCTATTATTTTTCCTCTAAATGGGAATAATGCAGAAACAGACTGTGTCAGTTCAACATGGCCTGAATGATTACAGCATAAATTAACATGCAATTATGCACACATGCTCAGTTGTAGCACTACTGACTTCACTAAACGCAACCAGGACATGATCATAAAAAAGGTTTGATCTGTGACTGAGGATTTTGGATGTTTAAATCATTTGTATAAAAGAATTCTTTCATTTTTAAACTATATATGGTGTAACATTTATGATATAATATCATGTGTTCCAAATGATTGATCTTACTTTTTTTTAAATCATATTTATCATAATGCAGAGGTTTAATGTCATCTATATTTTGTACACAGAGCTTTGAATTTGATGAGCTGAGACTGAGATGACTGAGTGCACCTGATTAAGCTACATATAGTATATTTATGGAAGTGAGCCTTCATTTATGAAAGTGATCCTTGAATTAGGTCTATCATTGGAACGTTTCAAAGTTGCTTTGGGGAGCTGATGTAAAACTTGGGTTCAGTGAAGTATCACCCTCATTTACAGGGGCAGATAAGAGGGAAAGCTGTCACAGAAAATCTCCCTCCCTCCTCCTTTCTCCCCTTATATTGAATTGCACCTTGGGCAATAGTGCAGAATGGTGAATCTTAACTTCGCCCAGCATGTGTTCTTGGCAGATAAGTAAACAATCTGGATGTGAAATGATTTTTTTCGTGTTTAATTAATGCAGTAATGCTATTACACCTCGCTGTGCAAATCCCATTGCCTAAGATCTGAGACAATAGACAAAAAGTGAATCGCAATCCTCCTCCTGTTTTTTTTGTTGGGTTTTTTTTTCAGCTAAAAGCCCCAAACTGTTGTGCGAGTATGTGTTCCCTTACACCATGGATATAGCTTCAGAAGCTCCCAGAAATGTTAGTTTTACGAAATAAAATATGGGGAAAACTATACGAATTATAGTGATTATATGAATCATTTGTCGTTTGATGTTAGTCTGACAGTTAGTTGGAACATGTTTGGCTGTTGCAACGTGACGCAACGTTTGTCCGCAATAACGAGATTCACGCGTCTGTTTAAAAGAATGTGACAACGTAGACAATTATAGATTATGAATACGGTTTAAAAATTTTAAATAAAAAAAAAGGCCTCACACGTAGGCGCGGGCGAGCTCACGTGCACGCGCACGCATATATATAGAACTATTATGAACTATATTATAATGATTTTATATTAATTAAAAAAAGGTTTAAAAAAATTACAAAAGCTTAACAAAATGATATTTAGCAAATTATTTTAATTAAATATACCGCTATAAAATAAAATGTTTTATTGTTACCACGTACTATTTATAATCGCCTCATGCAGGTGTGAATTTATCCTTTACATGTTGAATGAATACTTTTACTCCTAGAGGAAATGGGTTATTCACTGGCTCATTTAGGATTCTTAGCTTCCAGAAAGTGTTTTACTTGGAACCCTTTCAAATATCTGGTGAGAGGGTTTTACATAGAACCATTAAGGATTTCCCCAGAAAGACAATGGAAGAACCAAATCAGTGTTCAAGTCCTATCACAAACACTCTATGGCCTATTGCTGTGTGTTTGTTAAAAATAATAATACTAGCTTTTCAGTGTATGTCTCTAAATGGAAAGGTGGTGTTAAAGACGTACGATCAGTTTGTTTATGTTGAGCTGAGGTGTGTTCAAGTGCTGTAGGGGTTGATGTAGAAAAGGCGAGCAGGCTGAGCAGGTCAGACTGGCATGAAACCCTTTGGGCGACACACACACACACACACACACACACACACACACACACACACACACACACACACACACACACACACACACAC
>JAQQZR010000036.1:9427089-9448409 GCA_030068235.1 Notoglanidium macrostoma | reverse complement strand
TTTGTGCGAGACACACACACACACACACACACACACACACACACACACACACACACACACACACACACACACACACGACGCACGCACGCACACACGCGCACACGCGCGCACGCACACACACGAAGTGAAGGAGCCTAGCCCGTTTAGAAACACGATAGCCTTTAAACCATAGCTTACACTGTCAGTATTATAGAAAGAAAATTATCTGAAATAATAAAAGGTATTCTTTGATGCCGCTGCTACTAGCTAAATCTGTAACTGATCCCTTACGAAAATCCCTGCGGGGTGAAATCAAACCCGAAAGTGTTCATATAAACTCAGCTTGACACAAATGAGCACTGTAAGAGTTCATTCAACACTGACTGTAGGTTAATTCTGCATGTGTTAATATTAAATTAGTTCATTCTATACTGTAGGGGCTGCGTTTAAATTCAACACTGTGAATTACTTCAAGTAGCCTACAACACTGATAATTTGACATCAAGGGAGTTATATAGCCTAGCAGTGTTAATTCAGTAGCACACAGCCCAAATGAAAACTGAAAGGCTGATCCTACATTGTGATAATCAAGGTATTAATTAACTACATTACAGGCTGGATTTTCTTTTCTATATATGAAATAGACTGTTCATTATTAGAAATTATTAGATTTTAACAGAAATCCTTTAGGTGTTAACACAACATTTCAGATGTAAATTCATATAACATGTTCAAAAAATGTGTCACAATTTTTTTTCCGTGTAAATTGTGTCAATCTGATGCAAGCCATATCTTTGTGCCTACATCAGAAATATTATAATAATCTTCTGAAGATTCAAAGTTGTATTACTTTTGAGCCCAAAACGGAACAGATGCTAAACGGCGTGAGTCATATGGATGTTGATGTTAGTGTCAGGAAAAATTGTAATTCGTGTCTTTTTTTCAGAACGTTGGGTTTGTCTGAAAAGCCTTAATTGTTTTGCCGACTAATTTGGATCGAAGGTCCCTAAAGAGTCCAGTGAGAAAGCCGAAGGTTTGACAGCGGTGTTATCTCCGTGTCATCTGTCCCCTCTCACACACTGTGCTGCTTACACACTCCCGCTGTACCTCTGCTTATATCCTGCTGCAAATGCAGGCTTAATTACTTTTCACACACTGGTACATGAGCAATTATTATTGCTTTAAATCTGAACCCATATATGGTTTGTTAAAATGCTATTATTTTAGTTAAATATTGGTCAGTCATTTTAAGGCTCAAAGTTTATTATTATTATTATTATTATTATTATTATTATTATTATTATTATTATTATTATTATTAAAAAATAATGTGCTTTGTGTAACAAGATTTCCCGATAAGATAAATATAACCTGTTTGAGGTGTTAATTAACTTCTAGGCAACCATACGCAGTGATAAACACAAAATTATTTCAACATTATTTAAATATTAGGAAAATATTCAATATAAGCACGTTTCTATAATTTTGAAGACAGATTGTCTTTATTCAAAATGTCTTTGTTCAGGTAAATGAACAAAGAATCGAGGTATCACCCATTTGGATACATCTTCCTTTCCATAACATTAGTACAGCTTTTAAATTACCATCGCAGTTGAAAAATAATAATCATAATAAAACCACAACATTAACTGCTTCGTTTCAAACTCGAGCTCCTTCTTCCTCAGATGAATTGAAGGTGTGACTAGCATTGAACCACAATTTGAAAAAATGGAAAATGTTAAAAAGATATTTTTTCCATTTGATGTTTTAAATAGTTCGTCTAATTTTATGCACCAGTTTGATAAATAGCCTATAAACAATATAACCCGTATGTTTATCCAACTCAAAAAGTCTTAAGGGTGATCCAAACCATGTTATCTGAGTGCTAAAATATAAGTACAATATACAAGAGATATGAAGGGTGAGTGTCACTTGTGCAAACCAAATGGACCTTTAAAATAACAATAATAATATCATGAAACAAAATTATTATTAGTATAGCATCAAAAATGTACATAATAAATAAAGTTAAAGGCATCCTTAATCGGATAGCCGTTAATAAATGTTATAACATTTACATTTCTTACAGTTCAGGGCTCCTTGATCTCTCACATCTACTCCCAAGTTCCCATGCAGGGGTCCGGAGAGGAAAAGAGATGAGGAAAAAACGGTCATGATGAAAATTCGAAAGTTTTTCTCCAGTTCTCAAAGTCCTCTCGGTCACTAGAAAACGAGCTTTGCGCTTCTGTCTGCTCGCATCAGAGACCAAGATTGCAAAGAGCGACACTTGGGTCAGTTTACGCGATTCAAGTGTGCAAAGAGCAACAGCGTCTTTTGGCTGTCTTCTAACTGTTTTTATAACCTTTTTTTTTCTTTAACATTGTTCAAGTTATCAACAAAAAAGTCTTTTCCCTCTTTATGTAGAGGGTAACACCGCCGAAGTTTCCGTGGAGCAGTGCATTTTCTTCTGTGCTGAACACCCTCTATTTGCGTGGCTATTAATTAATTCATTTATGTATTTATTTTACATGGTTACAGTTTCCAGAAACGTCTTTTGGGGTTCAACGTCTTTTAGGTTCAAAGAGCAGAAGTGCCTTTTGTTTAAACATGGTAGAAGTTTTCGGAGAGCCCGACTGTCTGTTTGCTCTTGTAACTTCGATCTCCTTTATGTGAATGTGTGAGAGTGTGTGTTTACGCGATTCAAGTTTCCAAAGTAAAAAGTGTCTCTCTGCTTAACTTTTCGGATGGTTATTTTACATGGCCGCGGCGTGCGCCGTCGTGTACGGGTCGATGCCGCCCTTACCCATACCCGGGAAGAGGATGTAGGCGACGGGCGGTTGCAGGCTGGACGCCGCCGACCATGCTGTGCAGTTGCAGGGCACTACATAGCCCGGATTGGTGGGTGACGGGTGGGTGTGCGTGTGCTGCCCCGGACACGCCAGGCCGCCAAACGCGCCGTTCTGGTAGCCGAGTGAGGAGGCGTAGGGCAGCGAGCTGGCGGCTGCAGCGGCAAGGGCGTGTGGCATATCAGCCATCTTCTGCGCAGCGCTGGAACCGAACTGACTTGGGTCAAGCAACGAGTAGGGCGCAGAGGCCGTCGGTGGCAAGAATGCACGCGCTTTCTCCGGCCCGGAAACCAGCAACGAGTCGGCACCGGAAACCGGAAGTCCTTTCAAATGTTCAGCGTCTCCCAAGTAGGGCAGAGGGAACACGTACCGGTCCTTCTTGAGCAGGTTCTTGGGCTTGCGTCGCGGCCGGTACTTGTAGTCCGGGTGCTCTTTCATGTGCTGCGCGCGCAGCCTCTTGGCCTCGTCGATGTAGGGCCGTTTCTCAGACTCGGAGAGAAGCTTCCACTCGGCACCGAGCCTCTTGCTGATCTCAGAGTTGTGCATCTTGGGATTTTCTTGGGCCATTTTCCTCCTCTGGCCGCGGGACCATACCATGAAGGCGTTCATGGGTCTCTTGATGTGATCGGCCGGCTTGGACATGGCTTTTTTTAAGCGACACGCACACCGTTCAGTCCTTGTAAAATAACGTCAAAATGTTTATACCACCAAAACCCAGTGGAGAAAATAATTCACCTGTCTTGTTGACGGACGCCGATCATGCCACTTCTGGAGAGCCGGAGAAGAACTGTAAAAAAGGCATCGGTGAAAAAAAAATCCAACCGCGCAACTCTTTCGAGTTTCGGCAAATCGTTTTAAATGTTTCTCTCCTCTTCAACACAGTGTGTGCAGCAGCCAAAAAATCCGCCGAGGTGAGGCAAAAAGTCCCGTGGTCGATGAGTGAACTCTGGGTGTTTGTGTGTCTGTCTGCGCGCGCGCGCGTGTGTGTATGTGTGTGTATGTGTGTGTTTTCTCTTCCCTCTCGGAGGTTTGTCGTCTTTTGCGAAGCACCTGGCTTAGGAAATGAGTAGAAAAAGCTCGTGAATGGAAGCCAAAAGGCGGCGGAGTTGAAAGGCTGGGCTGCGCATAAACGGCAGGGCGTTCACTGTCCAACCTGAGCGCCCAATCAGCACTAAGACACACACACACATACACACACACAGACACACACACACACACACACACACTAAGCGCAACACCTACGAACAAAGCGCACACGCGCGCGCACCAAACATACACACACACACACACACACACACGCGCGCGCACGCACACACACGCTGCGCGGACCATATCACAACGCCAATAAAGATTTGAGGAGGCATGAATGAAAGGAGGGCCAGCTACTCCACTCTCCTCCATCCACTAAATCCTTTTAGTTTAAGCTGAACAAACACACACACTTCTGTTAACCACATTAACAATCATTAACAAGCGCACCAGCTGTTTTTAAAGGGGCAAACAAAATTATAAATATAAACCGCGATTTTCGGTGTCACGAGCCAACTAATGTTAAATAGTGTATAAAAGGTGTATAATATAAATGTTGCACACACCAGCAATGTCGGAACAATATAAAATTGATTGTTATTGTTTTTATTAAGTAGTTGTAATTATCAATTTAAACCTTTATATTGTAATTTACATAATGTTTGGTCACAGGGAGGGTTCGACTTGTATTTATTTACTACAGTACAAATACTTTAAGCAGGAAGTGGCAAAGCAGAGTCCTTTGGGGAAAATGGGGTAAAAAGAAACCCAATTAAAAGATTAAAAGTTCTCCAGCAGCAGCTTGAATAAATATACACAACATATACTAAATATAATATATAATAAAGCGGCTATTAAAATAAGTGCTTTGCGTCTGAGCAGTGTCCCTTCAGGCCAATATTTATTAAACGAGAACAATTGTCCTGAAGTCTCCTGGGACAAACTGCGGGTGTGTGTGTGTGCGCGCGCACCTGTTTCGCAGCTCTGATCTCCCAGCAAAGCGCCTTGGTGTAAAACATGCCCACATAGACCTCATACTGAATGGAGGTCAGCACACACTGATGTCCACACTCCAAAATCTGACATTACGAACACTTCAGAGCCTTGCTTGTTGTCAGTGTATGCGAAATGATCAAAGTTATGCCACAGGGGTTGTCGAGAGGGGAAAACAATTTGGATATACTGTTTCTGTCGTAATTATTATTCTTTTGGCTTAACATGAAAAAAAAAACTTTATAGTGCCAGATTATTGGTTTCAGTAACGACTAAATGAACTGACTCATGTAGTGTGAATTAACACGCAAAATGAAAGTTCGTTTTTTTCATTTTTTCTAGTTAATTCTGTATTTCTGAATTAGCTTATTCAAATAATTAACTCATTTAAAAATGTTATTTCTTGTGTCCTTTTGTCAAAGTAAATTCAGGATTATTTTAAAGTAAAACAGTAGTCTGAACGCGTCCTGTTCAAGCCGGAATGTGTCTTTTTCTCTTGTGATTTTTCTTTCTCCCAGAGGAAGATGTTTAAAGCAGCCCGTACTGAAGGACATTAACATGTAAATGTGACTGTTTAAAAAAAGATCAATGTAGTAAAATCAGCTCGAGGCGAGACAAGCTGAGAAAGCTGATCTATCAGAGGCTGTCTCTGATTTGAATCCGCACTGAAATACAGTTTTGGCCCAACGTTGCTCTTTAGCACACAGAGATGGCCCTGAAGATACGCCTGCAATTTAGCATTTTTGTGCTTTCTTAATATAGCTGCATGGTATATTCATCTACATTATAAATTGTGCATTTCATACTGTATTTCCTCATTCAAGGCTATAAGCGAGAGTCTGGATTAAAAACATCAGCGCTCATATTTCACCAAGGCAGTACAAATTACTGTGCGACTTTTACTGTGCGACTTCTTATCTAAGCTATAGTGGAATGTAGAGGTGTTCTAAGTTAATGCTGCTGTAAGTCGCATTTTCTTATTCACTGTTTCAGCAACAACAATCATTTGCAGGTTTGTGTGTGTGTGTGTGTGTGTGTGTGTGTGTGTGTGTGTGTGTGTGTGTGTGTGTGTGTGTGTGTTTATTTTAGCTCTTAGACGATTATACACCATTAATTTAATTTTTTTTCAAATTTGTAGGCTATGCCATATACGCTTTCCAATGCGGATATTTACAAAAAATTAATTAATAATGTGACATATGATTTATATTAAAATTTTAAAAATAAGAGAAAATTATTTTTATTGAATTTTATGCAATATGAATGGATTTAAGTAAAGGGGGTTCTTCTATGCTGATATCTATCAAGCTTCGCCTCTCAGCCTCCCACTCCATTTCACCAGTGTGTTGCAGAAGCATAAATTACAGCGGGAATAAATGTAAATTATTGGGGGGAAGGAGGGGGTTCTAATTCTCGTGAACACCATCCATTTTAGACAGAGAGGGGAAATCTGCTTAGAACCAATAAAAAGTAAAGATTTGTGAAATAAATCATATAAAAACATATAGTTATTAAGAGTTAATCACAATAAACCCTATAGAAATCGCATGACGTTTTAAAAGAAGTGTAGAAACTGTCTTGTTATTTATGATGAAAATCATAGCGCACACTAACTGCCTTTATAAGAGACATATGATTCAAAGGCAGGTTGCAGTAACTCAGCAATATAATAATTTGAGAGTTGAAGTCAGTTTGGCACTGGGAACCAACAGGTTATGTTAATCAAATTTCAGAAAATGTTTTAGAATTGCTATGAAATATGTTAATATACAAAAATAATCCAAGTGGGAGTGAGAACGCTAAATTGTTTTAGAAAGTTAAATCTTGTGTGTTCAAATACTTCAGGGCTTCGTTTTTTGATTCTTTTAAGAGTGAAATTTTTAACTTTGAGACAGTAAAGGACAGAAAAAGGTGGACTGAATAAAAAAAAAAGGAAAGAAAACCTTATATTCTGAAATGGATACATGTTAATTCTCAGCGGAAATATTTCCTCCTCAGTGACTCTCTGACCAACAGAGGACAGATTCATATGCGTTTCAATGAATTAGGTTATTTTACGAACTAAACCTGAACCTGTAGCCCGCATGCCACTGTCCTCGCTTTTCCTGCCGCGCGCCGACACTGACGCTATATGAGGTCACGTGAGCCAGAGCGGCGCTCCAATCTGCGTGCTTGTGATCTAAAGACTGAACGCAAGCGGCAGGCGAGCGCCGCTGGTAGCTTGGTAACCCAAACTGCGCTCGAGCCATATCAGTTTGCATTGGTATGAGTGTATACAGTACACAGCTAGTCAATTAGCGGCTTTTCACACGAAGGAGAACTAAATCTGCGCTTTAATAAACTGTAGATAAACTTTAAATACAGTAGAGTGTCCCTTACATTTGGAATATATTAGGCTTATAATTCCAATCATACTTTAAAATACATGCTAAATTTCATCAACGGCCTTATATATAAAAAGCGTAGCCTATCTTGTAGTTAATGCACACTGTAAAGTTTCCACAGGTATGGTAGGCATATGCAATCATCACATAACCTATATTTTTGTTTACAACATTTTAGCTGACACCCTTAATTCAGGGCGAACTGGACAAGAGTCTCCATTAAAAACACATCCTCATACTAGTAGGCTACAGGTCAGGGTCTAGAAATGCCACCAAACTAAAACCATCTTAGAGGAGTAAGTAGCTTCAGCAAGAAATATGCGCAAATCAGTGATTTTTTAAATGAAATTAGTGCTCACTATATGACACATTTCCAAAATCTAACACGTCCACATTGCATGGTATTCCTGTAAATGTAGCCCACTCGGGGAGATTAGTGCTCTCGATTCATTAAACAGTATGCAACGTCACTGTACCGCACTATCCAGCCAAAATCCAGTGTACAAACTGTGGACACTATCTAAGGCGTATGATTTGAGAATATATGGAACCTTTAGTTTTAATATAACCACACATTTCAGGGTACATTTGCATTATTTGTGCCTTGGGGATCGGGGACCTGTACAGTAGACCTACACTTTTTTGCTTGAGAATGAATCACACTCACCTAACAATATGAAACCTGAGTGTTAAGTAAGTTATATTTTTAATGAGTTACCGTCGACTGTATTAGATTTACGCTGGTTTCACTGGCTTTTAAAAAAATTATTATTATTTAGCTAAAGGCCAGCAAGCCAACCAACTATCTAGACGCATCACTCTTGTATAGGTAATGGTGAAACCATTAATAATGTATGAAATGGTGAAAGGGGAAAGGGGATTATATTGTATAGGGTTTCAAAGGCATTGAATTAAATTACCAACCAATGCAGTAGTAGGCCATAGTGACTGCAACACATCAATCTAAATTACTTGCGTAGTGTGATCTATCACCTTAAGTTGTATATATTCGCCCCTAACACCACGTGTATTCGGTTCTAGCTCGGTGTTTATTGCGTTATAACACAGTGTGTTTTCGGCTCTTATTCTGTCCTAACGCCTCATAAACGGTTCTAATAAAGAGATGTGGGAGTGCGCGCGCAGTTGGCAGGGCGCGCGCTGTCGCTCTCCATGGTGCTGATGCGCTAAAGTGGCTTTATATACCACTAACTTGCGCTCCCACTCAGGACTCCCCTCAAACCCATGTCGACATTTTCAATGCCTTTTTTCTCTTATTTCCATCCTGTTTGCTGCCATGATTTGGCTCGCATGATGTTGGCACGCGCAGGCTTTTTCTGCCAAGGTTTTGCTTCAGTGTTCTGCAGGAAGGAAGGAAGAAGCGGTATTTGCAACTTTAAGTGGCATATTCTTTCCTGTTCCAGCATTCCCCCTCCATGGAATTAGTCAATCAAAGTTTCAGAGTGTAACAGTAACAGGAAGGTGTTCATGTAAAAAGTTAAAAATGATCTCATATGTAGTTAGGAAATGAGGTGATTGGAAAATGTTCTGAAAAGGAGCCAACATTATTTTTACACAAAATTCAGTAAGCTATAAGCAAAATAAATATTTGAAAAGATAAAAAGGTGAACACTTGGCAGCATAACAGTCAACAAACTGCTAATAAAAGTTACAAAGTAAGTAAGTAAGTAAATGAGTAAGTAAATCAATCAATCAATTAATCAATCAATCAATAAAAGTGGGGTATTTTAATTTTTAATAAATCAGTAACAGACCTATTGCACATACAGAACAGTGAAAGAAAGAACAAAATTGCTTCAGCATCTTGGCATGTGAACACTTAATAATGCATATTGAGGTAAGCTGATTATAATGCCAGGTTGGTTGCAAATTTGGGATCCTACTCTAAATGTACATGCTACCTTTCTGCAACTTCCTGCGTCTGCTCATTCTGATTACCAGACTTCAGGTCCAGGATATTGCACCCATTCTGAAGTGAGTTTGTTGAGAAGTGTTGACTTTTCTGCCCTCCCCATCTTCTTCTTCTCCAGACGCTTGCATTATTTCACGTATTCAAATTGGCAGTGTTTGTTCTGGCCACAGCTTTTAGCTTCCATTGCTCTCCAGTGTGGAAATTGATTTTAGTTAGCTGTCACAGCCAGCAGTTTTCTGGCACCTCTGCAAAAAATATATTTACAAAAAAATTGCTGTTTGGTTTGGAGAAATTTCATTAACCCACACACTATTCCAGGCTATTTTTGAGGAGCCATGGGGGTGAGGATCATAATACTATTTTGGGAAAGTAGTGAAAAACTGCCCATGCCCCAGGACTGGGTGAAAAGGCCCAGTTCATCTTTATCTGTTTACATATCTGATTTCACTCTCACAGCTCCTATCCCTCCATATCAATCTATGATTATCAGTAGCAGGGGCAGAGTCAAAATCAAAACCAAAATGAATGTGCCTGATGGGAGACATCAAAAGTCAAATTGACAATTCTCATGGCCAAATCTTTTTACAATATAATATTTCATTGGGGAGGGCCAAGCTGAATGAGGGCTTCACATTGCTGCGTGCCTCATGGAGGAAGCAGAGTTAATGGAAAAGGAAAGGCAGATCCAGTGATTGAATGAAATAAAACAGAATGGAAATTAAAAGAGGTTCAAGGCATCGATTGATAATGAAAGAAGAAGGGCAATTCTTCAGAGACAGAGCAGAAAGCATTGCACCACTGTACAATACAATTAGGATTAAAGGGGCCAGTCACAGATAACAGCAGATAGGGATAAATTATCACCCAAAGAGAAAAATGGGGCCTCTTCCCTGACCTTCATTAAGAGGAAGAAAAGCTTTCAGGGGGCTGGGACAGCTTGTAGGGGAATCTCAGCCTTCTCATCTCTTCCCTGAGGGGTCAGCTGAAATTTAAACCAAACAAACACTATAAATGGATTTTAAATGGTTATGCGCTCCTGAAATACCAACTGACACCAATATTAATAATACCTCATAAAGCCAGCTGGATCAGAAATTCAAGAAGATTTATGTTTTTATTATTATTATTATTATTATTTAGTGGCACTAAATGAATTAGAAAATCAGGTGAATTACACTGAATTATACAGTGGAAATTTCTATTGCCATTACTTTGCCATGGGCATATTAGGAGTGAGAAAATAAATTATTTACAAATGAAATTAAAGCCTAGCATTCTAAATTTATTTTAGCATTTGACTCTACCAGCTATATAAATAGAAGCTCTAAAGAAAAAAAGAGTAGAAGAAAGCATTTTACAGACCTAGCCAAGAAGTGAGTTGCACAGGAGGCAAAAACAAAAGGTCAAGCATGAAAGTGAAGCAATTAAAAGATCTGAACACTTTTGAAGGCAGATAAATTGATTTAGATGTAAAGCTCAAATAATAAACACTGGTATCGGGTGCTGATGGATTTTTTTCCACACTGCAATCTTTTAAAGTATTATGAGAAATGAGTTCTCCTTTTCATTTACTTTTTGTGATTATCAATAGACCAGCCGTTCAAAAGACAATTCTATTTGGCTTCCTACTGGAACTGTTTTCTAAAGTGCCTTTCAGAGTTCTGATCTTTTGAGTCAGTGCTGCAGTATGTTGTTCATGAATGAAAAACACACTATTATTTCCTTTTTAATTTTACAGTGTTTTCCTCTTTTACTGATTTGAGGCTATTAAAACGTTATTGGTTTTTACCAATAACCATACACTTGCCATTATTCTATCCAAAGCATACTGGATCTGTTTGAGCATATTAATTCATTTTCTTTTATGAATTACTCTGCATGCAAGTGAGCAGTTTTCTTTTGCATGAATCATTTTCTGAAGCAGTTTAAATTATGTCAGATATGTTTATTCAACAATAAACAAAAGTTCAGAATGCAGCAAATTACTGTGACCAAAACTGATGCTCAAGGAGGTAGTCTCTCAGTGTCCAGAACTATTAGAAATCAATGCACATCTCTCTCTGTGTCTCTCTTTCTTTCTTTCTTTCTTTCTGCCACTCTCTCCCTTTCTCTCTAGTTCTCTTTTGATTCTAGAAGCTATTGTAGGCTGTCAAACAAAAGGGTTTTCATCAGAGCCTCTTAACGTAGCCCCCATACCCCTCCCATCTCTCTCGGCCACCAACTCCTTCTATCCCTTCCCTTTCTCATTCATTTATTCCACTGTGTGTGGAAATAGGACGGGCAACAATTAATTTCTGAGTGAATTCAGCCCGGATCTATTACCCACTCTGTGGCTCCTTTTGCTCTAATGGAAATCTATTTCACTTCTCTTTTGTGTCCAATATAATTTAATGCCCATTTTATTAATGGCCTGAAATAATTATGGAAGCCTTTTGTGATTTTTGAGTATGTTTCATTTAATTGTGCAATAAATGTCTAATCAGGGCTCCCATCTGAAGCCATTATGGCATTAAAATTAACAATTATGCCACAAATGTCTTGGTGAATGCGTCCGGGTCTATAGAAATCGCTGCCGATAACAAGACGCACATACATCATTCATGAGAATTTTTTTTTTCGTCAACTAGAAAAGGACAGTGAGAGATAGGAAGACCAGACGGAGAGAGAGAAAAAGAGAGAGAAAAGTGTGTGTGTGGGAGGGAGAGAAAGTTTCTTTATTCCTTTCAAAAGAGGGGATGCCCAAAAGATAGGGTATTCTAAAACTGTGTCACCCTCTCCACTTCCTTTCTTCACTGGTTTCTCTCTATCTCCCTTTAATTTGCCTCCCTCTTTATTTTTTCAAGTGACAGATTTCACTCGGGGAATGGAAATGTATTAAGCGTTAACTTCAGTGATAAAATATCTATCAGCCCTTTGCGCCTCTTGCCTGGTCTTCCATTCTAAGCTGCGTGGCACCCATTTCACCAGTGTGGGTGACCGAAGGCAATTAAGGAGACTTTCTTCTCTCTCTTTCCTCTCCCTCTCTCTCTCTCACTCTGTGTCTCTCTTTCTCTCTCTGTCACTCTGTCTCTCAACTCATGGCTTGGCTGCTCAGCACACCAACAAGAATTGTTTCCTTAGTTGCCAAGTATCCAAATTTCACGGTTTGACGGAACTCCATCTACCAGGAATAAAAAGCCTCGTCAGTTCCTCCTTTTCACTTCCCAGCTAATATTCCACAATTGGTTTTGGTGCATCTGTTTGAACTGTGTGTATGGTTGACTCTGTCTCTTGATCTGTGAATGGTCTTTAAGGGTTGTGGATTGTTTTCAACTCTTCACCTTATGTCAGTATTGAGAATACTGTGTGGTTTTGAGAGGTACTAGTGTCTGTGTTCTCCAGGTGTCTGCTACTAGCAAGGCATCCATCAGACACATTAAGCTTACCCTAAACATTATTTATGATAATTTCTTTTGTAACTAAGCAGACTGCTCATAGTGCAAAGGCCTCTTTATATATATAATATTTACTATTTACACACTGAACAATAACAGAATGGGGTAGGGGTCATTACTGCAAAGAAAGTTTTTTTCAACAAATGTTAAAAGAGACAGAACTAATTCTTTTCATTTATTCATTTAGAGTTGTTATGTAACTTTAAATGAATAAATGAAAAGAATTAGACATAACATAATAAGAATGTTATATACCTAAGTAGATAAAAAATAATCTTTTCACTTTGCACAACAGCTCAAGATTGGAAATTGATGATATTTTGTACCTGTTATGGACAAAAGAAATCTACACTACTGTTCCTATCTGTCAAGCCCACTCACATATAAAGACTGTTTCAGCTTTAGTTTACAAGGTATTTGCTATGAGAAGCATTCCCTTTGAAATTGCATTCAACAGGAAATGCAGATAATTCATCCCACTAAACGATACATACAAATCTTTTAAAGTTCCTTTCCTTTAAACTGATTCTCTCACATTTAATAATCTGTTTAAATGATGTGCAAATTAACCTTGACATTTGCACAAACCACTTTTATAAGTCACACCTTACACCTTTTCCCCTCTTTTTCATCTATCCTTCCACCCAATTTAATTCCAGGGGAAGGATTTCATGGTCAATTTTATTTTGCTCACTCTCAAGGAGTCCGCCATCAGTTCTTCAGAACTTTTCATGTCCTCTTTTCTCTCCAGATTCGCTGCGAAATTGCCTATTCAGGTCGCTAAATAAGTGTGACCGCCATAAATTTGCTACAACGCCCCATGCTTTTCAATAGGCATTTGGAGTGCTGACCTCCAGCAGTAATTAGTTTTACTTCTTTGTTTATCCTTTACACAAATCATACCGCTTTCTTTCTCACTCCATTCTATCCCTATCCCTCCCCTTCTCCACCCTCTCGCCCTGCACCAAAAAACCTTGGGTGAATAGCACAGAAGTATGAAGAGTTTGACCTCTGCCGAACCACACCTCTGAAGTCTGAACCACACCTCTCTGTTTTTGGCTTCTAACAACATGCTATTATGACATATTCTAAACAGAATATTCAGATATGTACAAGGTCAATGCAGACACTGTGTTATGTTGTGACTCAAACAACAGTAGCAACAAATAAGCAAAGATTTTTTTTCCCCTTTTTGGCATCTCCATGTCTATAAACATCTTCTTGCATGCCTACCATTCTCGATGGTGTACGCACAAAAAATATTGTTAGCACTGTAGTGAGCCTCATCTGCACTATATTGGCAACAATGTAAGAGAGATATGATCCTGACTTTTCAATAGCCTTCATATACTGTAGTCAAAGGCTGAAGGGAATCAGCTCTATTAACACCAGCTTAGGCTTAAGGGCAGTTAGTGAACAGGCCATCTTTGTCACCTCCTCTTCCTCCTCATTTGCATGAAGACCAGGGAACACAATAGGCGACCAGTATACATCTCCTTTTTGGCAGAAGGAAAGGAGAAGGGATCCCATGACTCCAGGATTACCCTATTATAGCCACAATGTTTCACTAAGCCCCAAACACTGACACACATTCCTGTTCGGCCCGTTCACTTACAAACACGTCTTGTCAGGAAGGCTTACCGAAATCTACATAATCCGCTCTCTCATCACAATTAAAGATATCAGTGAACAATGAAATTGCCTGCTCTTTGGTTTGTTTCGTCTTGCTTTAGAGAGTAGGGTTATGGGAATATGCCGACACTCTGTTCAGAGGTCGGCCTCCACTGTGAAAGTCACAGAATAAGGCAAGAATAGGTGGCAAAATGGACAGCAAAATCTAATGTGATCACTATTATTAGCAATTCATCCATTTTATTTATATGTTTTCCATAAAGAAGAGACTGTACCCTGCTCTCCTGTTTTCTATTTACTCATATTACCTTCATTCGCAATTTTTGGGGGTTAAATTTCACTCAGAATAACCAAGATTTTTTTATTTATTTATTTGTTATTTAATTTTTAATTAACAGCAGAAAGAGAAATGTCCGTTCAGATATGTAATGTCCTGTCCTTTCTCTTCAACAGGGTGATTTTATTCTATTTAAGAGAATAAACCAGAATAGTGATATTAAATGCTAAGTGCTGCAGCGAATGTCATGTATCACAGCCATGCTGATATTCAGAATAACCACACAATTGAAAGTGTGATATTACTTTTATTCAACAGTTTTAAAAACAAGAAATTAATAGGGAGTAACTGATATTTTAGACACAATATGGCCAATTTTCTTCTGGTCCACTAGTGGAAATAGATCTTGAAGAGGCCACACTCCCTTCATAACATATCGGCTAGCTCGCAATGATTTATACATTCCCGTGGTGTTTCAGGTGACATTTTTGAAATTTGATATAATTGCCATTTTATGTGGCAAACACAGATGAGTGCTGTGATACATACAGTAAAATGTCCGAGTTTGATTATATTAAATATCAGTACTCTTGGAATGCTGCTCGTTTGATCAAATTTGTGGACCAGAACCTACTGTTGTATAAAGAAATATAATCAATGACAGAGAGGTCTGATGCCATTAGTGCCTCCAAGTTGATTGGTTTTCAATAATACCATGTTCCAAAGTATTATATTCCTCTTATACCATTGTAATTTGCCAATGATTACAATTGTTATTCATTCATTTATTACTTTTTAACCATTTATCATTATATTTAATGTTGTAGAATGCTCATGAAAAAAATTAGTTTTTGCATTTATGTATGTGAACAGCTATAAACAAAAATACCCTCATCAAACCTTCTTGCTTCTCTTTCTTAAAGTTATAAATCTCTGACACATTAAATAAATGCTAAATAAACAATCTATAAAGAAATCTTCACCATCCTAATGATTACACTTTAGCATAATCCTGTCATTTGAAATAAATGGCTGGCACTATTGCAGAGCTGCTGTTATTGAAAATTATAGTTATAGAAAGACCTTCTGACCAATGGGATTGTAGAATTCAACAGCACTGAGGTTTGATAATCATTTGTAGACATAAACAGATAACACTAATACACAGAGTTCAGAGTACACTTATTAATCAAATCCAGTTACAGCAATTTGAAATGCTGTACAATGAGAATAATTAAAAATTTCCTAGAAACTAAAATGTTCCTGTTTTAAATATCATATTATCAGACCTTTGGATGAGTGAATTTGTTTTTTTTTTCTGTTTAAGTGACACCACTCCCTGTTCGATACTTAGTGAGTTAAGTGTTAAGACAAATAGGTGAGATGACCTGCCCAGTGACCCTCATCATCTGCTAGCTGGCTGACTGTTACTTGTGACCTTGATAAGGAGGCACTAAAGCCCACAGGTCTCATAAGAATGTGATTCACTGGCGTATGTTGGCTTAACATATAATTAAAATCCAATTAATCCAAGACTATTTGTCAACCAAGACCATTTACCTTGGTTGTCTCTCTCATAGTGGTACTCAACATGAACTGTCTGAGCTATATGCGTCTACAATCTGTGTGTAAAATTGTGCATAACACCACCCAGGCTGCCATTAAAGACGCCAGAATGCTGATAAATAGAAAAGGGAAAGTGATTTGTGTGTAGTGGATGCACCATGATGAATAGAATTCAAAGGGATATGAGGAGGCAAAAAGACGACTAAACTAGGCATGAACGCTGACGATAATTACTGAGGGGGAAGAAAGAGAGAGAAATCATTAACCAAGTGAATGACTTACACAAGCTCATTAAGTCTCATGCGATCCTCTTTATTTTCCTTTTAGTTCAAGAGAGACAAAAGAGGGACAATATCCCAATAAATGTTGTTTTCTCATCCCATTCATTAAAAAAATACTAAAGTGTGGGTGGATTAAAGTTTGATAGTACTCCAATGGGAAATGATTCTTCTCTTTGAAGGCCTGCAGAATCACACAGAGACAAATGAGGAGGCAAAAAAGAGCAATGAATAGAAGCAGAGTACTGTTGTACACTGTTGTACACTGTTCAGTTACGTGTTGGGTAGGAATATGTGTGTCTGTGTGTGTGCTCTTGTTGTGAGGTAATGTCGGGCTCTCCCCAAGCATACCATGCAGATAGGAACCACCAGGGGTAGCAGCAGGGAGCAGGCGTTTGTGATTTATGGCTAGCAGTGTGGCTGATAAGAAGACTCCCTTCATTTATGGCCTTATCAGGCACACTAAAGAAAGGCCACAATTTGCCGTGTTCTTTAAAGCCCCAGATGCAACTAATCTCTCAGTGAGTACAGACAATCTGCCTCAGTAAAAACTATAGATCACACACACACACACATCGAGATCTTGGCCTTCACATTCACTCCACCAGAGAAGCTACAATACCTAAAAGCATGGAAACAGAAGTGTACACCGAGCTGGTTTCAGAATACAATGAGACAAAAAAAGTTAAAGCCAAATAAAGTGAGAAAATAAATACATACAAAATACATGATTAATCACATTGATCAACTTGCTACTCTAAATTTCCCATAGGTGTGATTGCGAGTGTGTGTGGTTGGTTGGCTGTGTTGGCCCTGTGGTGGACTGTCGACCTGCCCAGGGTGTACCCCGCCTCTCGCCCAGAGATGCTGGGATTGGCTCCAGCTTCCCCGCGACCCAGATGGATAAAGCTGTATAGATAATGGATGGATGGATAATGGATGGATGGATGGATCACATTGATACAGTGTGTATAGTGTTACATGTTAAATATTTTTATTTTACAAACTTAATCACATCCATTTTACCATCCAAAGCCAAATACTTATTACTTATAATAATATAAAAATATATAAATAAGAGATATGTTTTTTATTACTTAGATTAGATTTTAGCATCAGATTTGTTTTGTAGTTCCCATTTATTTGCTGCATGGGAACAAAAGACAGTATCAGATTTGAAGTTCAGGACACAGCTTTATAGTGAAATACCTGAACTGATCTTTTCTGGCTGAGATGCAGCTTGAGGTGTAAAGTCACAGAACAGTCAGCAATGCCTCCGGAACCAGTGCCAGTACCTTGTTGGTGAAAACAAACTACTAAAAAAATCACAGTGAATGTGAAAAGCACAGATCATATTAAAAAGAAGTTAAACAGTAAACATTTCTGATGCAAATAAAGGAAGATAAAACAAAACTATTGTGTATTCTGATAATGCAATTAACTCATTCCTAAGGCACATTAAAAAGCATGAGAGTATATTTGGTATTGATTTTTGAACGAGACAATGTGAATAAAGGAATAAATTATTATAATAATAGAACCTCTGCTCACCAACACATTTTATGTTATGTGCTAATTTTGTTTTTAACAGTTGATCAGAACTCAATAAGTAATGTAAACATAGCAATCTCATCGCTATGTTCAGAAAAACAATGTCATATCTTCCAATAAAAAAATAATCATATGGATGTCAATGCTCACTGTGTTAATCAAGTCTGAAAAAGGACTCCTGGGAATGCATCTCCAACATGTTAGTATTCAAGAATTGTTTTACACATGACGTATAAGACAGTCCGACTCATAATCAATACTAATCACAAATATAATTAAATGCTGAAGCTTAGGATCTTCATTGATTTTTTTTTACCCGACAGTTTGCATTCACTTCATATCTGATCTAAATAATCACTGGGCTGTTCCTCTTCAAGCTGGAACAACAGCAATGAATATGTAAAGAAAATCCATGAATGTCATGGAAAGGGTCACATGTACAGACACGCATCGAGTGAATTGTATTATATTTTGCTCCAAGTTAACCTTCTTAACATAATGATAGGTGGACCTTGGTTTATTTGATAATCAAGTGGCAAAACATATACTGGCAATATATTGTCACAGCCATACATTATTGCATATGTTAATAAAAGTCATTTGATATGTAGCTGTACTATTTTGTGTGTGCATGTGTGTGTGTGTATGGAGAGAGAAAGAGTGAGAGAGAGGACAGATTGGCATCTGTCAAACAAATGATACTTTCACTCTAGCTTTTTCTCCCACTCTCTGATCAAGGGTGCATTATGGAGCATTAGTTTCTAAAATTTCACATTAGAGGATAGCTTCACTAAAGGGGAGGGTGAGAGAGAGAGAGAGAGAGAGAGAGAGAGAAAGAGAGAGAGAGGGTGAGAGAGAGTGAGAGAGAGGGTGAGAGAGGGTGAGAGAGGGTGAGAGAGAGGGTGAGAGAGAGAGAGAGAGAGAGAGAGAGAGAGAGTGAGCGAGAGTGAGAGAGAGGGTGAGAGAGAGAGAGAGAGAGAGTATCCACAAGTGGAAATTTCAGGGTAGAAAGAAGACTGTTAAAAAATTCAGTTGTTCAGTTTTTCTCACACCTTCCAGTCTTCATTAGTTTTGCGTAGTACCGTGCATTCACTTCACCTCCTTTTCTCACCCTACAAAACCCTTAGAATGAGATTTGTAATTTGACTCCACTGTCATAGATTTGTGTCTGTGTTACATTTATTAACACTAAATTCAAGTTGGTATTTAAAATGGATATTTAGTCAGTTCGTCTGCAAAAGACTGATTTGGGAGCTATTATGTAAAAGCTCAGTTTGTGATAAAATAAGCCCAGCAGTTTCAGAAGAAAACTACATTCGATATTACAGGAAGATGTGTATATGGAAACTTCCAATCACAGAACCTGCTTGTAAAGCCAGCCAGCTTTAAGCAAAATACCATTTGTAATGGGTTCTATTATTAGCGGTGATATTAGAGTTGAATGAAACACACATTCTGGCAGGCTTTTCTATTACTAAATAACATGCTTATGATATGAACGTGATGTAAATTAACACTCATAGTGAAATGCCACTCATGAATACTGCCAACAAATCCAAGATGGTTTACTAACAGTTAATTAGCTGGCTAACTAACTCACTAATTATAGTGATTAACCTAATTCCACTTGTCCCTATCTGACAACTGCTAGCTAGTTTAAAGCTGGCTAACAGCAGTGTAGTTACTAGGAATAGCAGGACACGAGGGCAATTTCAGCCTACATAGACAAATATATTAATTTAGTTTTTTAAAATAAGGACAACAGTGCAGCTTTTTGTTCCTAGGCCAATTTAGGCATATTAAACAAATTATTGGACTAGTGGAGAGTATTTCAGTCAGTTAAAATTTGTTTTAACAATCTTCCACCTTCCTACCAATCTGACCAGCTCCATCAGCTCACCTGTAGCCTCACATCTTTCATGACTGGCTTGCTCACTGACAGCTGAAATTTGGTCACCTGTTTTGTCCAACACATCTTAAGCAATTTAAGTGAGACTCTTAAACTAATGTTTGATGTTAACTGAATGGTATTGAGCTACATCCTTTCTGGAGGTTATCTAAGTATTGTTACAGTTATTTGTGCTCTAAGCATTATATTTAATAAGGAAGAACACAGACCATGCTTTTATTTTCAAAAAGTCAAAGTCAAAAGTGTTATTCTGCCTATACCATAGTGAGTTGTCAACCAAAACAATGTTTAGTTTATTATTGAACATGTTGCACTTTTTAGTGGATTAATGTTACATTTAACGCATGTATCTATAGTTATTTTCAAGTTCATACCTGTTATCACTTTCAATGTAGCAATAATAAAGAGAAACTTTTCTTTCTCATGAATTTAATGAGACAATGAAAACCCTAGCTTGTCATTTTACAGAGAAACCAGAAACTATTACCTATTGTGTACTGAAGACTTTTACATGCTACAAAGAGCTGACACCCAATATTCTTCATAAACAAAACTTTCTCCAAAATCAAGGATTAAATATATTTCCTTGTTAAGTACAAAAATATGCTAGAATATCTGATTTTACAGTTTACATCTGCTATACAACTTCCTGTGTATGATCTGTTACTGTAGGGAGTATAGTAACTAAAGATGATCTGTTACGTAACACATTAATATAAACCATCAATTCATTTATGTTACAACTGGAACTACTGTCTGAGACATTCTGTAATGTAAAATGAATCAACATCCTCAGACCAATGAAAGTATTCGACAGCACTATGGTATAATGTATTATTATTATTAGCAGTAGTAGTGGTAATAGTAGTAAAAAAAAGTAGTACTAGTAGGTGGAGGAGTATTAGTACAATGTTGTTTTCAACAAAAGAAAATGAAAGACATATTTGCAAAAACTCACCACACTGAATGACTGGTGACACACACTTCCTTCCATTCATCAGTGAGCTTCAACTCATGGGGAAGTTTATAATCCTTCTCCTAAGGCTCCAGTGAGTACAGGAATGCTATAATGCTAAAGGAAGCTAAAGGAAGTTCATCCTGAATATTTTTACTGCATCAAGCAAGTTGATGTTTTGTATATGAAGTTATACAAATTCAACACCAAGAAAAAAAAAACTTTCTTCATATGAAGTGTTTGTATATTCAAGTCATATATCCTCCATGTCTTTACAAGTGTAATTAGTCTATGAGAAGCAGCAGTGTATTTTTCCATTCTTTAAGTATTCATGAAAGCCAGTGATCTGACAAATGGAATTTTTCAGCTCGGCAGCGTCCTGCCTCATGCGCACCTTCTCCCGCCTGATAATCCTGTTTGTGTATCAGTGTGGCTCATGCGGGCCAGGTGAAGACCCCCTGCTGCTGCTGGCTGCCTAAATACTTACACACACACACACACACACACACACACACACACACACACACACACACACACACACACACACACACACACAC
>JAQQZR010000036.1:9403661-9426989 GCA_030068235.1 Notoglanidium macrostoma | reverse complement strand
ACACACACACACACACACACACACACACACACACACACACACACACACACACACACACACACACACGAGAGAGAGACGCATAATCTCATATCTTCTATATTACAAGTAAATACAAAGAGGCAGATCAGTGAGAAATTGCAAAAGTGGGATGAAGGACAAATTTTGAATTAATTAAGTGATTGATTAATTTAATGCTCCCTGACAGTGAGGAGGTCCGTCCCAGTGGGAATAGCACATGAGTACAAATGAATGAAGGAATGAATATCCAATCTTACAGTATGCATTGAGAAAGAGGGGGAAAGAGAATACTCAATCATTCTTATTAAATTATAAAAGAGAAAATGGTGAGAGAGACAGATAGGAAAAGTGAAATCAAGGACAAATTTAGGTAAATGCTCTCTCTGTGTATGAAAGGATTTCCTCTGTGATCTCTGGTTTCCTCCCAGATCCCAAAAAACAGGCCAATAAGTGTATTAGTTACTAAAAATTACCCCTAGGTAAGGGAAAGAATGTGTCAAAGTGTGTGTGCCTAGAGTCCCATAGTGCCCCGGATAAACCACTATCCTGCTCGGGATACAGTTCTTACTGAAAATGAATGAACAAATGATCAAACAATGTGTCCTTGTTTATTGATTCTGTTTCTGATTAGTATTGTTCTGATGCAGCACTATAATAAGTCCAAATATCCAAATGTGCTGATGTGCAGAGACAGTCTGCAGCAGGGGTTTATTAAATATTATTTTTTAATATGCAATATCCACACTCATCCTTAACTGTTCCCTAGCTGGTGGACTGAATACCTAATAGCACTGTATCTGTGATTTAGAACCCAGACATTTTCATATCCACTACTTTGCTTCTTCTGCACTCATTCATTCCGCAGTGAATCACAATACTTTCAATTAGTTTTTCATTTTCTGTCCCTAGTACACATGTTTGTTTAGGTGCAAGTATGAAGGCAAGCACACATGCAGCCACTCATGCATGAAACCCTCACAAATATCTGCTCCCATAGTCATACCTTTGTTCTCGTTACTACATACTCTATTACTACAAACAACAAATTTACAATTACACAATTATGATTACAATTATGCCATTTTCTGTAATAATTTACACAATCAACAATAGCTCATCAGGTTTAGTTGCTCTCAGCTATAAGAAATTACATTACAAATGATTTTTTGCATAAAAGTAGTGTGCACTGGTTGATCACTCGATTTATGGTGCATTTTGGGTAAGTATATACTATCCAGACAATATGACTGCCCACTCAGGACAAAGCTACAAAACAAGCCACACCCAAAATAGTACAACTATACTGGCTAGTTTTACTAATAGTGCTGAAATGTGCTCTTAATTAAAGCCATTTTTGGGGGGATTAAGCCATATGACAATTCAAAGAAGTGAAAAGAATGGGTAACAGGTGATGGCTTTTGATCATTTGATAACACTGTCACTTGGCAAATCAGCCCAGAAAGCGAACACACACACACACACACACACACACACAAACATACACTTGCTAGTCTCCTCTCTTCTTTACAGTAAGGTCAAGGCTGCACTAAAATAATGTCTGCCTGCCCAAAACAGTCGAGTAAGCAGTGATTCATCAGCTCCTTGACTCCAGTGCCACAGCCATATTCACAATTGAGATATGAGCTCCCTAAAGAGCCCGTTCAGAGTGGAGAAAGCTGAAAAGAGAGCACAGGCCACAGCCATCACTCGCGCTCCTCTCTATTCTCCCTATTATCCTCGACCTCAGTGACTCACCTTCCCTAACCTGAACACGAGTGCCCTGTGTGTGCACTATATGCCTGACGCCTTCACTGACAGGCTCGGCTGTTGATGGCTCACATTGTTGTGACGTTCCTCTGGGAGGATCTGTCCCAATCAGCGCTGACAGTAGGGAGGGAGGACCGAGGGAGTTTCCCTCCATCTCTCTCTCCCTCTCAGGGGACAAACGCGGCCGCATGGGCAGCTTCTCTCATTCACTTCAACCAGACACGAGACTGCAGCTCAGTTTTTCTTTGTACATTTCCTCTGCTCCAGGTCCATCCATGTCTCTATCCTCTTTCCTTTTCTATAACACACACACACACACACACACACACACACACACACACACACACACACACACACACACACACACACACACACACCCTCCTGCCTGCTGGGCTGACAGACAGACAGACTGACTGATGTTATCAGAGGTGCATCTTCAGCTCTGGGGCCTCAATCACGGTGCACAAACAGCCCAGCGCTCCCAGCCTGCCTCCCACAGCCCGCCTCCGCCTCTCTCTCTACCTCCGATAAGGCCCGATATCAGTGACGGAACATATATTATGTATGAAATGCTACCCACAACAAGCAGTCAAGCATTAGGTTTGTTTAAATGGATGATGTATATCTGGTATTCATTCTTTTTTTTACGCAGAGTCGGACATTGTTCTCGGTCTCATCATCATCTGCTGTGCTCCTCAGTGCTTTGTAAAAGAAATAGCTATTGAATAAATTAAAAAAAGGTTTTTAATTACAACTAGGTTTGATATTAGCATATATACTGTCAAACAAGACCACTTTTCTCCATCTATTTTCAGAGCACACATGGCACCAGATTATGTGCCTGAGCTTTCTCTCGTCAGGAAGATGACACTTCCTCCGCGTCTGCAGGCTGTTGTTAGCATCAGATATTGGACGGATTCCCATTTAGGGCTCAGGCTGTGGTTGTCAGTTTTTGCCCAACATGTTTGTGATGAATGAAATAAAATCTCAGAGATGCCATAAGACCATTTGACATAATAGTTTGTGAGAGGATGTGGGATGAAAATTTCCGTTCTCCTTTAGCGTACTATGCTAGCATACAAATTGCTAGAAATAATCGCTTGCTTTTCCTCTATTTTATATTATTTTATATAGAATTGTGAAAAGTGCATCAGCAGTGTTAAGCTAAGCTGGTTAACACAGGCCCTCTTAGCCTTACTAATCTTCAACACACGCACGTCAGAAAGGGGACTCGCCTCCCGAATACCCTAGAGGGAAACCCAAAACACACACACATGCACATGCACACCCCCACACACGCCATCATTACCATAAGAGGCCAGCGTGTTTCTGAAGATACACTTGTTCTGGACCGGCGAGGGGAGTGGGGCCCACAGCTTTATTTCAATGACAACGGGCCGACACAAGGGCCACCTCGTCAGGCTCTAAATCACACGCCAGCGTCCTGATGTGTTGATAAGCTGCAGATGCTGTGCCACAACCTAACGGCCTGATTACTCCTCACTGCTGTTTGCACACCATTTTAAAAGAACGAGTGATCCACTCCACAAATCACATTATAGACTCCTACTGTTTACCCACACACAAAAGTATTTATTTACCACAATGACCAGAGACATGGAGAATGAAACAGTTTCTATATCCATAATGTGTGTTAGGTATTCAACTAAACCTTTATTAGGAAAATAATTATGCATATAATGGCATAAAATTATATCCATTACGCTTTGGATTAAGTGACAAATGACTGTTTGGTTAAGCGCCACACCACAACAAGATCTTTCAATCAGTTCACATTACCCCATAATAAATCACTCAAAGCTGCTCATAATAGACTGTATGGGTTCAATCCCAGTCTTAGGTCTCTGAGTACAAGTTGCTCCCACAAGATTCTCAATATTCTTCATAAACAAACACAGCAAACAATTTACACAGGTAATCCATATGCACTGTTTAAACTGTCAGGTCAAACAGCTTTTCATTCTGTATTGAGGCTAAATACACATACTCACATGAATACACACAGTCACACAGATAAAGTTATTTAAAAAGCTAGCACTGATTACATTGAGCTTACTGAAGAAGTTGTAAAAATGGGCAAACACTTTTTGCACTAATCCCCCCACAAAGCAGTGAAAGATTAGGAAGCGGTCATCTAACAGAGAGGGAATTCACCACTAGGATCATAGAAGCTGAAGAGAACACACAACTCATGACCTACCCTCCCATTTCAATCAGTAGCAGTGTCAGGTGAGGATAATGAAAACACAACACTGATGCTCAGTTAAGCTTTGCCTGGCCTGACCTTTGACCTTTGGGGGTGTTTTCATGGACTATTCTGACCCCACAACCCCAATGACAGGTTGAACGGTTTAAGCAGGGAGGAAAAGGCACGAGAAGGTCTGAGCGTTCCTGCCACGTGCCACATGAACCGATGACAGAAGCCGTTTCTTTTGAAAATCTGCCTTTCTGCACTTGGCTGAAGCTACAGTGAGAGTATAATTGAGAAGCAAAAGAGCAGGATCAATATGACTGGGGAAAAAAAAGAAAAAAGACAGAGAGGGCTGAGAGAAAGAAAGAAAACTGAGGCCCAGGCTTATGTCTAATACAGTTTAACTGATATTTAATATTTCTAGCTTTCTCTCTCTTTCTTTCCTTTTGTCCACGTTAAAATACTTCAAAAAGAATTCTAATGAAGTGGAAATTAAAAGGAGCGTAGATTGGGGCTGGAAAGAGAGGCTCCTAATCCTGCTATCTCTTAATAATTCAAAGTCTCTTTTATTTTCGGAATAAAAAAGCGGAATTAATCTGGCGCTGTGAAGCTGTCCTCTCTTCTCCCCATTTAAATAAATCCCCGCTTGTACATTAGACGCAAGGAGGCCAGCTCTGGCGTGGAGCCAGGCTCTATGTCAATTCCCTGCTGCCTCTTTTCCTTTCTCTCCCAGCCCCCTTTTCCTTTATTCCCTTTCTCGTACTTCCTGCCGGGGAGAGACCTGGGAGAGAAGACGTGCCATCAGAGAGCTGCTATCACCAAAACCTGCTCAGTACACGGGCCTATCACGAACAGCAAGGAGCACTTAGCACCTCCCAATGTAAAAAGGCACCCTTAGGAAACTTTATGAAGATATTAGGGCACTGGGAAGCACATTACAAAGGCAGAATGAAAAGAAGAATGACCAAGTGAAAGTGACTAGCTTAGCTGCTTAGAGGAGTAGAGAACACTTTTTAAGCTAGTGCGAAGGACCTTACTGTAATTAATGATTTATCGTTTGCTTTAAATGAAACATAGTGCTTCTGATCTGTTTTTGGATGAAATATGCACAGTATCCTGGTGCCAAGGAGTAAATATTAAGTCCCAACTGCAACTGTATATAAGTAAGATTATATTGGTCACTAAATTGTAATTGTCAACTCTTCATTGGTATTGATTGATATATTGTCTACTTCAGCCCCTAGTATCCTCTCGGTGAGATCCCAACTGACTCAAGCTTCCTCTATCAAGATCCAGGATATCCAGAAACATTCTCAGTATTTTCCCTCTGTAGATTGGCATCTTCCTGTTATGGCACGTGTACATATGTGCAAAATTGTTCAGATCAAAATTGTCATGATGGCTGCCATAACTTGGAAGCTGGAGAATTCATTGGTCAAAGAGTGGTGCTTACTGATTGTGAAAGTTGTTCACAATCAGTATATTTCATTTTGACTAGATTCTTATTTATATTCCATTAGCAAAATAAATGGAAGGGGCGGCACGGTGGTGCCGTGGTTAGCACTGTCGCCTCACAGCAAGAAGGTCCTGGGTTCGATCCCTGGGTCACCCAGGGTGCCTTTCTTTGCGGAGTTTGCATGTTTTCCCCATGCATGTGTGGGTTTCCTCCCATGGTCCAAAGACATGCAGATTAGGTCAACTGGCCACTCTAAATTGCCCATAGGTGTGAATGCGAGCATGTGTGGCTGTTTGTCTGTGTTGGCCCTGTGGTGGACTGGCGACCTGCCCAGAGTGTACCCCGCCTCTCGCCCGAAGATGCTGGGATTGGCTCAAGCTTCCCCGCGATCCAGATGGATAAAGAATTATAGATGATGGATGGATGGATGGATGAAAATAAATGGAACATATTTATTAGTTTTTTTATTAGCTCCAAAGACTTTGAGCATACTAAGTAACATGTTTAATAGTGGTTTTAAAACTAAAAATTTTGCTCCATAAGATAAGTTTTGATCACTAACATTAGCTTGTTAACTAGCAAGGACACATTGTATTGGAAGAATTGTACTAGATAATATTAGCATTTTCAGCCTTTCAGTGGATGTTGTGTGAGGATTGGTTGGGTTATGTATAATCTGCCTAGTAAAATGCATTTTGATAGTAGAATTTCCAAGTAAAAGTTTGTCATTAGTATGTGGTATCAGAATTCCAAACACATGGTAGTATCCTAGCAAGTAACAATATTCTGTACACTGCACCACTTTTGTGAACTGAGATAGCACGAAGTGAAAAGAAAAAAAATAATAATATTAATATTTTATCCCTTGTAATAATACTATGCTGCATGTAAAATTTGATCTATTTTATAAATTTAATTATATCTGAAACACACAGATGAGACCGTGTCTGCTAACATGAATGATTAATTAGCCAAATCAAAAACTTGTAATTGTAATGTCATATATGGTCTCTGTCACTGCTACTAAGATTTTTAAGTAAATCAGTGTTTGTGACTTTCTAAAGATTTAATGGAAAAGGTAATAACACTAACATTATAGGAAGTACAATTTATTATTTTACTTTAACACTTTTAAACCTGTAAAAGATCAAATTGCCTCTGAGGCAACTGTCTTCAGAAGTACATTATATAGCCAAAAGTTTGGGGGTACCTGACACCCATATATGGGCTTTCTCCAATTTGTTGCCACAAAGTTGGAGGCACACAATTGTCTAGAATGCCTTTGTATGCTGTAGCGTTATAATTTCTCTTTACTGGAACTAAGGGGTCCAAGCTTGTTCCTGTATGATGCATTGCAAAAAAGCTAGCTCCATAAAGACATGGTTTGCCAAGGTTGAAGTGGATGAACTTGAGTGGCCTGCACAATGGCCTGCCCTCAAACCCACTGAACACTTTCAGGATGAATTGGAATGCCGACTTGCCCAGGGCTTCTCACCCAACATCAGTGCCCACTAATGTTCTTGTGGCTGAATGGGCAAAAGATCCTTGAGCCACAGGCAAAAATTTGGGGAAAACCTTCCAATAACGTCAGCGGCTATTATAACAGTAAAGGGATGTTCAACAAGCACATCTGAGTGTCTTTAATCAAGTGTTCACATATTTTTGACCATATCGTGTATATTGATTGGTAATTTTGCACCTGAAATTCAAATGTTTCGATAGTCTCCATGGAAGAGAGTTCACACTCTCCAGGAAAAGATTCAAACAGAACTGCAAAGAGATATTCTTTACTGCTCTTTTTTATAAACAAACAGAAAACACTAGAATACAACAGGAGTTGGTATTAATAATTTGGCATGTGTTTGTCAGCACATATACTGAAGAAACCAGGACATAGATTGTATGTTTAATACAAGAAACAGCAGATAAAGGTGAGTAAATATATCAGTCCAGTTTTTAAGCCAATTTTCACCTTGTCAAATAATTTAAAGCTTGCCAATGTCAATGTGAGAAAGTACTTGTTTTATTCATTTCTCTCTTTCTTCAGGGAGAAATAAGCATCTTGATCTGTTAAACCAGCTGAAATGAGATTGACATGGCCTGCATAAGGTTAGGCCTGTTTAAAGCCCACTACTTTCGTGTTTCACTAGGCGGTATTGCTTCTCACTGAAATATCTACTTTGTGCCTTATCAAATAAAAAAAATCATACAGAGAGGGGTGGTGGGTGGAGGGAGGAATAGTGAGAGCCTACAGGGAAAGCACAAAAGGTGCATCTGAAGATCCCCAAAGGCAACATAAAGTCATTTTCAAGGAAGGTGTGCTATTTTTATTTATATATCTCCCTTGCTCTGTTTCATCATACATACTGTTTGGAGGGCTGTCATTACACCAGCTGGGAGAGCTGGGGTGAAAACCATTTGCATTGCTAACCTGGGTGTCTGACTCCAGGCGCTTTGCCATGATACTTTATTCCAACCCATTCAGTGAACCATTATCACTTTGCCCCCTACCCTGTTGTGCCTCCCTCACATACACACACACATTCAGGCTTATCATGAGCAGCATCTACTGCAACTCTGGCAGGGAGATACAGGAATATGCTGTGTGTGTGCGTGTGTGTGTGTATATATGTGTGGGGTGGGGGGGTGGTTGACGTTGTATTGCCATGTAATTGTCCTGGTGAACGCTCAATAGCATCTTAAAGCAAGCAAGCAATCTCCAAAGCAGCACAGCACTGGGAGGAAAAGACCCCGTGGCTATGGGGGCCCTAATAGGAACTCCTTTCTCCCGTAGATAAATGGGAAAAGTTCCTTTTATTTCTCCCAGCCGGCTGTTTGGGACTGGGGCTATTAAAGCGCAGCGATGCTATTTATCCCTCCAAAAAGGATTGGCGGTGCGCAGGGATGAGGGCAAGACTGGAGAAGAGAGGGGCAAGGAGGAAAAGCGGCCAGTGGAAATTGGCAGAATCGGAAGGTCAAACTGTTTATCTTTTTTTATTCTCATGTCGCTCCCTTTTCTTTCCTGCTCGTCTTGAACCATCCTCGCTCTAATTCTTTCTCTTGCTCATTTTCTCTCTTGCTGATACCTGTTGTGGAGCCTTACTTGACTCTGCTAGCTATTGCCAGGAAACTCACACTCTCCTTACTTGACATGCTTACAATTATATAGCCAACTCGAAAAGCGGCACTCTCTCGAGGAGAGTCTTCCCACCAAAGGTGAGTGAATGTGTTCTACGGTGAGATAAAGCCCAAATAGCAGTAGGCTTCCAAGTGGGCTAATCTCCTGATGCTCACCTAACAATACATCATCCCCAGCCAGCTCGATTGTGCTCACATATCTCCAGTTCTTGTCTTATCCACTATGTAAGGGCACTTCCTACCTAAATCATGCCACGTCAGCTTATTTAAAGAGCACACAGCTGCTGAAAAGAGCCCCTGTAATCACTCATCAGCCCAGTCATTAAAACAACACACAGGCAAATGTCATAGCTCATCATGACGGCACCTTACAGACCAATAACAATCCAGTCACTGGAGGCAGAGAAGACAAGTTCTTGTGTTAAGTGCACAACCGAGCAGGGCTCCATCTGGATTTCTGTGGAGAGTAGCGAGTGTCTGTGTGGTCAGAGGACAAGTGTAAGGCAATGTTTGTTTTATACTTATAGTACAACTAGTAAACAACAAAGCAACAGATAGCACTTTCCGAAATTCAACATTCGCTTCAAATTTCAGAACCTTAACACTTATAACAAGTTTTAAAAGCTATTCATATTCTGGTGTTTGACTGATTCTGCCCTTGCTGTTGTGCTATCTTCACTCCTTTGGTAGTGGCAAAAGCAGCAAGTAGATTGAGTATCTGGCTTTCAATCCATGGAAGAGGTGAAGGAGGTTGGATTGGCTGAGCAGATATGATGAATGATTGTAGTGATCTGCTGCCATCTATTTCTGCACCAGCATACAAGAGGGAATGCCCACGTGAAAGAGAGCAAAGCTTTGAATCCCCGACCCCCACCCCCCATGCCATCTCTCTCTCTCTCTCTCTCTCTCTCTCTCTCTCGCTCTATCTCTGTTTTTCCTCTCTCTCAGCGAGGAATTCCCAGTGTACTTCAGCATTATATTCAACCGGCCCTCCCACACCTGATTGAGTCAAGACCTGGTTCTGCCAAGCACATAGGGAATTACATAGTGAGGGATGCCATCCAACAGGGTTCTCCAGGAGGCAATTGCCTCGCCATGTCTTACTTTGGCAGGGCACAGCGATGCCTCTTTCTCTCATGATTTTCTCTGTCAGAACCCTGGCTGGCCCTAAGTTGGCCCTTGGTTAGGGAATGTTGCATAAGGGAAGGGAATGTGTTGGAGTAGGACACAGCCTGGTCACGGAACATCTGTTCTCATAGGTTTGGGTATGTGTCCCAATTTTGGTCTGATTTTTGCCAACAAAGCCCTGATCCCATTTGCAAGGAACAATAAAAAGCAGAGAAAACAATGAGACTGAGCCATGAAGCAAGCTCCAAGTTTCCAGTTGCCAAACAAGTCCTTAAATCCTCATGAACAAAGATGCAACATGCCAGCGATTACCTAAATCTAATAATGTAGAGATAATTGAAGGCTAATTGAAAACACAAAGAAGGATAACAGTATTTAAGGGTTAATGGAAAAAAGGTATTAATTAAGTACTGTACTGAAGGCAAATTAGAGGCCAAATTAAAGACTTAATGAAACTCATCTTACTGTACTCTACCATGAAATAATGTAAGATATTAGCATTCATATGCTTTTCCCACATAACTGTCAATTCGAGGCGTGTGCTCTCTGAAAAAGCAACACTGCAAATAAAAGGAGGTACCACACTCCTGCATGCTTTATCACAGTGTAACAAAACCATTTTTAAGAAATAAATAAGACACCGTCAGTGATCACATCCACATTTCCTTTATGTATAATGGGTTAGTGCTGAGGTTCATTCTTATCACATGACTCACAGCACTGAGAGAATGACAGAGAGAGAGAGAGGCAGGGAATGAAAATAAGAGAAGTAGAAAAAGAGCACAGGTCCCACTCAGGGGCAATGAAACAGTAGAAGGATAATGGAAGTTTCCTCAGGCGATCCCCAACAGAGGGAGAGAAGATAGACAGAAAGAAGGATGGCAAAAAGGAAATATGCACATGTAAATGAGAGGAAGGAGGGAAGCAGGTCATGCTGTCGTCCTTCCAGTGGTTTCAGATCGAGCAGGTACGGTCGGCATGAGCTGTAATTTCTGCCCAGCCAAGCGTTCACCTGAATACCAACACAAAAGCTGAGTGAATAAGGGAAGATGAATAACTGTCACCCTTTCTCTCCTATTCTCTGTCTATATATATACCTCTCTAGGTCACAGAGAGGGTTTTCTCTTTATGGTTAGATAATGAGATAACAGAGCAAAAAAGTACCCGAGTGCAGCGTGGGTTGACTCTGACATGCCTTCTATAATTTATGGGTCTTAATTGGCCTGCTGCTCCCCCATCGTTATTTTAGAAAATCTCCGGTGTGGGCCAGGCACACGAGCAGCGGGAGAGCAGTGTCGTCTTTGTGCTGTGTGAACACAGGCCCTTTTGTGTCAACACCAAATTATTAATCATTATCACTTTAGGAAAGAGGCGCTCTCAGAAGGGGTAAACAGCATTTATTCAATTATCTCTGAGGCTGTGGTATTCATGGTCTCTTTTGCAGAATTAATTGCCTGGATGTTATTTAAAAACACATTTCAGATGGGTGTGCAATTTTCTTAACATTCTGTCATCTATTAAAAATTTTTACTGTCTGTGGATATCTTTATTACGAGTTAGAAGTGGTACTTTATTATTACATAATGATAATGTTTAAAAACATACATGAACGTTAATGTGATAACAGTTTATAATTGTGAACAAATCAAGTATTTGTTATATATAATGATTACCAGATTCACATCAGTTTGTTGTTTGTGATAATAAAATTTATTGAGGATTTCTTCATCTGCTTGGTAAATGCTTTGGGCCCAGACTATGACCTAAATAAACATTCACTATGGCTCAATCCCACAATGCGGACTGTGTGATGTAACTCAAGAATTCTGCATCCATACCTACCTAACCAGTTGTTGGCTTTTTATTCATTTCTAGTTGATGGTGTGTCTGCACATCCTGTGCTGAATAGATCCAGATTGGTAGAAAATCTGATTCCATCTTGTCCAACCTAACCCAAAAAAAAAAAATAAAATACATCAGTAACATTTTTATATATACTTTAAAAGCACCCAGTATATACACTGAAGATAAATCATTATACAGGCTACATAAATGTTATAAATTATGCATGTTAAAGCTGAGTTCTTATGAGTTAAAGCTGTTATTTATGAGTTTATGAGTTGAATTACGAGTTAAAGATCTTAAATAAGAAGATACTAATAATTAATCATTTTTAATATAATAAAAAATTCCTTATGAAATAAAAATGTCAAAGATGATCTATAAAATATATAGTACTAATCATAAATTTGGAAGCACCTTATAATTCAATGGCTTTTCTTTATATTTATTACATAAAAGACACGTCATGTCTTAAAGTAATGATGGACTGTCATTTCTCTTTACTTAGTTAAGCAGTTCTTGACATAATATGGATTACTACAGTTTTTCGAATAGGGCTACTTACTGTATTTTTATTATTTACGGTTTTATGGTCTCAAATGCATTATGAAGGCAAGAAATTCCACTAATGATGTTTTGACAAGGCACACCTGTTAATTAAAAAGCATTCCAGGTAACTACCTCATGTAGCTGGTTAAGGTAAAATTAGTGTGCAAAGCTAGGTTATCAGTGTTTACTCTGAAGAATCTAAAAAATATGGAACAAATATTGTTTTTTTAACCCTTTTTTTGGTTATCACATAATTCCATGTGTGTTATTTCATAGTTCTGATGTCTTCAATGTTGTTCTACAATGTAGAAAATAGTCAAAATAAACTACAAACGGAGTCCTTATTTAAGCTCAAAATATAAACTCAAAATATCCCCTACTACATGATTTAATAAATTTTTGAAGGCTGTCTATAATTCTGGAGGACTATATTATATTACATAAGAGACCACTTTGAAAAAGAAAACCCATAATGTAGGGAAAAAGAAAAACGTGTGACTGTCAAAGTCTCCAGAAGAACTGTAGTAGATTCTCTAAAATGCTCAGTAAAACTTACTTACAGTTAATTTTCTTATCAAACTGCAAACATTGTACCTGAGATTACTATTTTAGAAAAAAAAAGCAAAGGGTCATCACACCCAATATTGTCTTTGTTTACATTATTGCTGTTTACTTTAAAAGGAAAATACTACAACTTGCAGTAGAGAGATTTAATGCCATTATTTTTTTTAAATCATGTCTACTACAATAATAAGGTTGACTCAAGACTTTTGCAGTATTTTTTAGTATATATATATCACTCATAAATATGAACAAAAAAGTTCATATGTGCTTTAAAAAACAAGATTGATAGAACACACCACAATATTGGAACACCACAAACTGTATATTGCTAACAACAAGAAGATGGGTAGAAGACTTTTTTATGTTTTAATAATTTTTGTTGTTGTTGTTTTAACATTCTGTATGTTAACTGTCTTATTAACTTTTATATTACTTTAAAACCTAAAAGCTGGCCTGGTTCAAGCAGATTTAGATTGCTAAATATGGAACAGGAGGACTTCACAAGAAGGTCAAACAGATCTTAATGTAATGAAGAATGTAACTTACTGACATTAAGTCAGGTAAATGCTCTGTGTGCATGATGGTATTCTGCATGCTGTGACCTCCCTCTTTCTCTAGCCCCCTTTCACCTCGCTCTTTTTTTACACCTAATCCCTTGGTTTTAAGGCTATTTTGATGGCTGTTTGCTGCATGTTGGGTGCTATTGCCTTGTTGAAAGACTGCCCAGTCCTCCCTAATGCCCGAGGCTATGTCCCAATTGTAATCCTATTCCTCTGTTTATCAAAGGCAAAGAGAGAGGGGGCATCGAACTGATGGCTTGATTGTGATGTTCCTATCTGATAGCTTGGCTAACCTTATCCATCAATTCCACGTCTGCCTTCCAGCCTCATCTGACACCACACATACGCACACGCACACACAAACACACACACAAGCATGCATATCAGCCCTAGCAGTCATGCTAGTAGTCCTCTCCAAATGTATTGAGACTGACAGGCATGCTATGAACATGGGCACATATACTACTGAACACACAGACACACACACACAAAACCAGATACTGCACATCACCCACTGACACAAAAATGCTTCTGGCTGTTAGACAAGCACAAGGACTCTCACAGTCTCTCTATTTCCATCACACACACAAAATAACCAGGCACCTATGACCCCTTTATCGAGTCTCTGTGTTAATCCTGAACTGCTAAATGCAGGTCCAATCAGAGGGAGCCAGACAGACAGACAGACAGACAGACAGACAGACAGACAGAGAGAGAGAGAGCGAGAGAGAGAGAGAGAGAGAGAGAGAGACTAAGACTGATTAACAACTAGCTTAAGGCAGAAAAGGATGACTAACATGCCAATAGCCAATAAACACACAGTCACAATCCTCCTCCTCCTCCAGGTAACAGGCTAATCTTTCATGTCCTACATATGCATAAATGAAATATGTACTTCAGCATACCAGACTGAACAGTAAGTCAAGATAATATTTTAGTCCTGTGCATTCTGCATACCTAAATCATTTGACACTTTCCTTTAATTGTGACATGAAGTGGTTTCTGACACTGTATGCCACACTGTTTTAAATATAAGTAAAATGGACCTAAGTATGATGTATAGAGTATAAAATAGAGCTATTCACTAATTGCAGTGAAGAGCAGTCATTTATAAGGTGTTATCTCTTTATGCCTTGTGTTGCATAAACAGTGAAGTAATTAGAGTGGTGCAATGAGTTTACTAATGGTTAATTATCCTATACATTCACACAAACAGTGGCTATTAAAGAACGCAAGCCCTAAATGTCAAGGATCTAAAATGGTGGTCCTTTGAAAGAAAATCTTAAAGAATATTTATTCACAGGTCTGCGAGTCCTGGTCACCTAGAATATTAGTTAAATTTTTTGTATATTATCTAAATAAAAAAAAAGAGAAAATAAAACACAGTGTGCTTCTACTGTAGAGCTTTTACTAAACTAAAGAGCAAACCTTGGCCACCAAATATGTCTCCAGTGACAAGATTTGTGGGAAGAAGAGAACTGTACATTTCTTTTCTGGTTAAAGCGTTTCTTTATCGAGTGAAGAAGTGAGTTTGAGAACAGCAGTGCTGCCTGACACTCACTATTAATATCTTTTAATTGCACACCAATGACAAATTAGTCACAATTAAAGTACAAACTGGAAGCATTTCCTTATTGCTATACTGTGTTGTGGTGATAATATTTAAATGTTGCATTGCAATTTGCTATGGTGTTGCATGTAGCATGAACGCTACGCGTTATAGTTACATAATCCTGTCAGTACAGATCCATTTTTCTGAATGTTATACCTCAGTATTATTTGCATACTGCCACAAATTAATGTCTTTGCATACGCACACACAGATAACACTTGACAATTTCACCATCTGCCTTTGGTTTAGTGAGAAAACAGTGAATGTGAATACGACATCCACAAAGAATCCGTGGGCTTGAGAAAGATGAGCTCAGTGTTGCTCGCACCTCAGGGCCACCTGTCACTCAAATGAGGCACACAGAGATGAACTGACACCACGTATAACCACACACTGTATACACAAAAACATAGGACAAAAGACATGCGCCCATACACTCCGAACCTGACACTACACAGAATCCTCAAAAAGGAGATTTACAACCCTCCCCATCTCGTTTCAGTTACATTCCTAGTGTAATCTGATTAAGATTTTTATAATGTAAACGACGTTTGTGAACATGCTATTTGAATAGCACATTGAAAGAGACCCAAAAAACTCATTCATGCTAAGACCAATTTATCTTTTTTTTTTCTTTTGTGATTGGTTTAATTATTCGAGCCGTTCCATTTTTCTATCAGAGGAGTATGACTAATGCGAGTTCAAGCAGATACCGAGCTCTCAGAGAGTGACGTCTTCGTTTTTTGTGTTGGGAAACAATGGCAGACAGGGCCCCAGGGGTCTCGAGATGTTCAGAGAGAGGGACAAAAAGAGAGAACAGAAGTAGAAGCCCAACTACAAGCACTCTGTTGCAGGGGCACAAGGTGAGTGGCTCAGCCTGTGTAGTTCATGCTCTTTCGTATTTGTCTCTATACCTGATAATGCTCTTTCACAAACCCATAGGAGGAAGAATGTTGGAGCAGGACAAATGAAAGAAAACAGCAAAGGATGGTATGGTGGGAAAGAGATTAAATAAAAACAAATAATATGGATGAGGGAAAAAAGGAATAAGAGAGGGACTAAAAACCAAAGCGGAGGAAAGGAAGCATGAGATATTAAAAAAGGAAAGAGAAAACGGAAAGACCCCTTTGAGGACTTTAAGGGGGAAGTGCAATGGCATGAAGGGAAAGAGAATGTTTACTCAGTGAATTAGTTAGAGCCATTGTGTGTGTGCGTGAGGGCTTTAGATCCCTGGCTCCATTTCAGGGCCCGAGTGGCTCAAGCCGAGCTCCCTCCAGGCCAGGCCTAATTACCACAGGACTTGGGCCATTAAAATGCTTAACTAACCTCGTTTCTCCAAAACGCACAGATTAGCGGCAGCCTCCAGCAAAGTGGTGGGGATAACCCTGCTGCCTAATACCCTCTTTGATTTATTTTTTGAAAAAGAGGAGAGAGGAGTGAAGGAGAGAGAGAGGCAGTGTGAGGAAGCGATGGTGGATGCATACTTGGAGTTTTTCTACAAAGCACATAGGCCTAAATTCCAGCAAAGAGAGAATTTTTTCACTTAAAAAAATCAATAAGCAGGTTGTTCCATCTGCAGGTGAAAGTCCAGACAGCATGATAATGTTTTGTCAGAAGCATACCTATTATATGACATTTTCTACTGTAACACTGAAATGTTTGGCGGTTTATTTTTTTCTGTTCTATTGACTCATTAATGTAATAGGCATAAATACATACACAAGGCAAACAATAAACAAAAAAATAATTTAAGTGTTTTAGTTTAAAACAACAATGAAAATTTAGTGTATTGCACTGTGCTATATCTAATACACTTCACTGAGTAAGTGTTGTTACATGGATAAATATGTAATTATATTTCTTTATAGCATATATTTTACTGATGTGATAGTGTTAATTGGTACACATCGTTTTAATATTTCATAGGGAAGTACCAAAGTAAGTAAACTGGTTGCTAAGAATGTTAAATTGTTATTCTGTATTTTTGTACTACATATGTTCAGGTTAATTCTTTGATGCCTTAATAAATAATATTAACACGTGGAAGAACATTAACATGCAAGCTAATCAACACACTAGAGTGGCATATTCTAAGTTAATGCTCTTTAATCAGTTCATTATCCTTCTTGTAGGATCCCTGACTGTCTCATTTATGGCTAAACCTAGAAGGATGTTCATTAAGTTTTTTAATACCACTGCACTGCTGGATTCTCCAATCTGATTGGTCAGATGGTGTTGATTCATCTTCTCTAACAGCAGCTGAAAGTAGTGCCAGCAGCATGGCAGATCACAGGTTTATATGAGTGGGTTCGTTCTGGTAACTAATTCAAATGATTGCAGTTGCTTACAAGAATTAAAGCGATTACAATGCATCTGATAACTCTAAGCCTTATAGCAGACAATTAAATCCTATAACTAGCATGGTGGAGTTTTCTCACATAAACAGACATCGCTTAAATAGCACTGCGCGGTGTTTTGTAATTAACATCAAGTCTACAGTTTATTATACAAGTAGCAATCCTGTCTGCTTTGTCTGACACACCAAAGTGGCGTTTGATTTATTTTAACCACTGCTGTCAAATATAGCTGTTTCTGTACTTAATTGATCATGATAATGGTCCCTTTGTATAACAAGTGTTATACTATTCTCTACCTTTTCATCCTAAGGTTTCATCATGCTCTATTTGTCTAAAAACGACAGACTATACACTCCTCCTTTGCATGTAGCTAATTCTCTGTGGAAAGCAAACCCTGAAAAGAACCTTTCTCCTTTTCTTCTGAGCCATTAGCCTGTTAGACAAACATTATCAGCTGAATAAAATCCAGTGTTCCCTTCAAACACGCTGCTTAATAAGGTTTGCACTGGAGAAAAAGAGAATGCACGGCAAATTAAACCAGCAGAAGCATTGATAATTATTTGACTTCTCCTGAACAACGTAATCCTTTTAGGAGGTGTTATATTTTTCTTGGAAAAAGAAGAGAAAAGGAATGCAATAATAAATAAATATATAAATAATGTTATAAATAAGCTGCCTTGTTTGGAGAGTGGGGTGCCATGGGAGGTGTAGTGCAAAAGGAAGATAGTGACTAAGCTCACTAATAGCATCTTTGTTTCCAGTTAGTGCTGGTTGGAAACTCTGGGGTATTGGAAGATTTTTTTTTCTTTTTGCCAAAGTCAGGCTAAGACTGATAACTCTACGCAAAACATCAAGGCACCACAAACTGCTTATCAATGCATCAAGGCCATCTGTCTAGCGATCAGCTCTTGCATTTAGTGCTTAGTGCACCACGTTTTCCTGAGGGCTCTTAATGCAGTGTAACGTGTACCTGAAAAAAGCAGGCACCAAGACAAAGGCGGCAAAACATTCGCCTTTCAAGCTGCATTTGTTCCATCTCTTAAGTCACTGAATGGAGTCAGGCAGTCTCGGATGTTTCTTGTGAACAAACGATGCCAGTCGTCATGGAGGGTAGCCATGAAAATGTCATTGTCATCTTTTATGTCCGCTGTGGATTTATAACAGTTACTCGGAATTTCATTCTGCCTCTCTTTCGACACGAATAAATGACTCAGAGACCTTGAAAGTTTAATTTGAAATAAGAGCTTGTCTTGGAGGCAGGACTTTAAAATAAAACAATCGCTTTTTCAGTAGCAGAGCCAACATGCGCTGACATGGAGGCCAGAAGTCAGAGCTTCATATTTATTCCTCTGCCCTTGAAGATGGACTTCATGTTACCAATTCATCACCACGTCTCCTTCACAGAGGGACACCTACGCAGGCAAAGTCTTATTTCATTAGTGCACCTTCAAGAGTTCATTCCCAAACTCAAAGTGGTTCCGGGATGTCCATCAGTTCCAACAATCAAGTTATGGCTTCCTGTGGAATATAAAATAACATAAAGGACTTCTCAGAAAGAGAATCACACCACTGTAACATGAAATAATGGCAGCAGGCCTGGCATTCACAGCCTTCCAGTGTCTGAAAAGTGATAAAAAAAAGAGAGAATGGAGAAAAATGTTTAGTATTCGCTGAGACTAGCTCTCATACTAACGGCTGATAATGTGATTTTCATTGTAGCAGGATATCTAGCACTAGCGAGGAGAGAAAAGGCTGTATATACTTCTACAGCATTTCTTAAGTGCTTATCATGGCAGGCGGCTGAAACCCTATTCTCCATGTGCCTAAAACTAACACGAGCTCAGAGTTGCCTTTAATTTTGTGCTAAAATTGTTCAGATTACATCTGTGGCACGAAGGAGCAGGCCGCTCTCCCCCTATCGAATTATGCTATTAACAGACCCGCCTCTAACACCTGATAAGCGCTGCACGCTCTTTCTGGAGCAAGACTTCCTCAACAGTATTTGTGTTTCACTTTAACTGCCCTTTGTCAACAGCTGAGGAAGATTCAGAGGCCCAGACACAAACTATGTCCTAAAAATATACATACATATGCGTGTCACTGGATATAAAATGAACCATGAAATACAACAGATGGGATTTTTAAAATAATGGAATGTTGTCTGACTGTAAACATCCAATACGCCAAATGGCAATGACATGTAACTCAAACGAATGTAAATGTGCAGAAATTAATGGTAAATTATAAAAAAAAAAGGTGTAACACCAAATGTGACAGCCAAACCTTGTGTATTGATATTATAAAATAAGTGTGATGAGAAACAGAATCAGGCACTTTTTATACACGAAATCTAGAGTTGACCAATTATTTATTATTTATTTTTATTATGCATGCAACATGTAATATGACCCAAGCAGGTATCTGTAATATTGTGTTCTTATAACTTATAACACAGTCATAGTGCGACTGGGTAATTCTGGACTTATGTTATGCAGCATTATGGGAATTAAACTGTTTTACATTGCAAGTGAAAGTCCAGTAATGGTCAATACAGTTGAGGTAAAAGTACCTAGGCTAAAGATATTCATTCTCTGTTTTTAACATTTGATGTTACCACACATTTCTTTTAGCAAGTCAATTAGAGAAGCTACATGTTCACGTCAGAGGTCCTTTTAAAACAACTGATTGGAGGCAGATTTATTTCCGCTTTAATTCATTAGTGTGACAAGTAACAATCGCTGTTAAATCACTGAAATTGCAGAGTGACTTGAGGCATGCACTGATGCCAAGTGCTTGATGAGAACCGAGAGGCTACTATCTTTCCTTCGCTCATTTATTACATTTCCATTGTAGCTCTAGTTCAAAACTACAGAAGCAAACATCAGACCTTGAATGAACAACTGTAATAGGAATATTTATGTACATTTCATTGTTGAGTTAAAATGCAAATCTGGAGCTTGAGTCGTGATTCTTGTCCATTTGTTGCTATCAAATGTTATTAATGACTAGTATTACAAACTAAATAAAAAACATATTAAAGTTACTATCAAGCTGCCTATCGGTATATTTCCTTGCAGGCTATTGGCATATTTTGAATCAGCAATACTTGAAAGACTCATGGCTGAGTGACTGACACCCCACTGACTCGTCTATGACTCTATGACACCTGACTTCATGGCAGTGTCTCATTTTTGACTGTTTTGCAGCTTAGAGGAGGACCACGCTCAGAGAAAACCTGTCTGATTAGTATTCTAGCCCAGAAGTGTTTAACCCCCAAAAGATATAAGATATGTTTTTCCCTCCTTTCCACAGATGATATTAAGTGCCTGCCATTATCTCAGTAGGTCTGTATCATATTAGAATCTGCAATCGTAGGTCACAAAGTATACCGGGCCCTTGTCTCGCCCACTACTGCAAAATTACTTTCTGCCACACAATGCTGCCTGAATGGGCCGAAGCTTTGTCATTTAAACTGCATAAAGAGGCCAGAAATTGATTTTTATTGTAGATCTTCATATCTAATAAAGCTCTGAGGATCTCTTTTCTTCAGTGCCTCAATGCCCACTGAATGCTTTCAATCCACTTCTGTGTTTCATGCATAAAAGTGGCGGCTAGGACATTAGAGAGAGAATTAGACAGGGAGGGGGGCACCATGCCGTTGAAAAGCATCCGCCCCCTCCACCTCTTCTCTTCTCTTCTGTGGGCAGGATGAAGAAGGTGAAGGAGCAGGGGGTAATTGAAAAGGGAAATGTTTTCTTTTTTTACCTTCTTCTCTTTCAGAAGAATGTATTCTTTTCAGGGAAGGAAAAAACATAACCAGAGCTCAATTTTTCCAAAGAAGAAAAAAAAGGCTCTGTGAAGAAAAAAGTACAGAGACGATGAATGCAAAAAAAGCCTAAAAAGATCCTCTTTGCTTTTTAGTTCAGGGAAATAAAGTTCACCTGGCCACTTCTATTGTTTTCTGTAGAAAGTCTGTTACGAAGCCCTGAAGTGCCCTCAAGCATTGCAAACTTTATTTCTCCCCCACGCTTCTTGCTGCTCCAATCACTAGACGCCTCACCTTGCTTATAGAGCTCCGTGCAGAATTCCGCTCGTTTTCCCTGATTGCGAGTAATCCCTAACATGTAAACAAAATTTGTTTTCATGCGACTGAATATGATTAATTATCTCGGAGTAATCCAGCTCCACTTGCAAAGACTTTTCAGAGGAGATTACAATTTCCAAACTGACAACCATGATAGTCAGGAGCATTCTGTAAGTCTCAGATTAAAGGTCACAGAAAGCGAGCGCTGGTAAAAACTCACGAGGCGATGGGTAAGTAAGGGCAGATGCAATCACGACAGCATCAGAGGAGAAAAGGGAGAGACGAGTGCCTCAAACTGACGAAAAAAAATGATTATGGAAATGGATATCTGCGTAGTGCCACCAAACATATGGCGGTGCCTAATGCCATTTAACACTTGGGGCTGGGTTTAATCAAACTTCCGCAATTAAAAACACAAATTAGATGCGAACATCTGAAAGTCAGGGGAACAGACAGAGAAGGATGGCTGATTCTGACAGAGAGAGAGCTGAACACTAATCCAGAGACAGGCCTCCTACTATACTTTGTTTCTAATCATACACACACAAATACACACACACACACACACGCACGCACACACAAGTAGAATACTATTTTGGCGCATAAAATCTACGCAAAACGCTGATGTTTAAAGGCTTGAAGTAAATGAGTAAATACTACTTTTACAAAATCTTTTCTAGCAGTATTATGTCTGTCATAGTCTATAAATTTTTGAATGCCATTATTTTTATTTTATTTGGTATGGTATACATTTATTTGAAATCTACTGAAGAAGCCTTGACAACAACTTATTGTACAAGAATGCTTGTGGATATATGGCAAAGTTCTTGAATCTTAGTATAATAAATAGAAAATTGGACTTACTCAAAGCCCAGAAAATGATCAGTGATGCCGTGCTAAGTGCTCATATGCAAAAGACAATAATGAGAACATGCAACTGAATCTATTTGTATGTTTCCCAACATGATCAGGAGCAGGTGGCAGGGTTGAGCCGTGGGTAATATGGCATGTTATGATTATTGGCCAATGCAGGACTGGCGATAGTGTGAAATCGAGCAGCCGTGATAACACACCATAAGAGAGTGTTTCCATCACTGCACCAGTGGCCTGATTACTCAGCCAGCACAGGGGTCGCATTCAATCATGGCAAAACCAAGAGGAACAGGCAGTTACTTCCCATTTCATCATTTATCACTGAGCAAGGTCTTTGTATGTATGTCTGAAGCTGCTTTGGTTGACTTTGGTAATAAATTACTTTAGGTCATGTTTAATCTATACATATGCCTTGCATCACATTAAAAATCAAAAGCTCCGAATTTAAACGGTCATGAAAATAATATTAAAAAAAAAAAAAAAAAAAAACAATAGAGATACCAGAGAGAGGCCTAGAGATCTGATCATCTCATAAGTTGAATGTTATTTGTTTGTCAGTGTAAAGTATGTTAGCACTTCCTCCAGCTTTACCCATATGCTAAGCAGCGGAGGACAATAGCTCCACTCACACCGTGATTCCAGAGAATTTCAGCATGCCTGAGAAAGAACAGGGTCATGTAAATCACTCAATCTTCATCCACTTCTGCTGTACAGGTGCCGAGGTGAGCGCGCCGGCTCACATTTACACACCTGACACGAATCTCTCAAACTTGTGCAGTAAAGAGGTGGAAATAGAGAGAGCTGGAGGGAGCAGGGAGACTTCGAGAGGATTCTTTATGCAGCTCTGTGTATTTCTTTCATGTTGTCCGGCCGGTAACTGAGTCGGCTTTGCCACGGGCGACGGCTAATTCACACCCTCAGATCAGGAGCATGAAATGAGAGTGCGGTGCAGACGGGGGAAAGCCCTCAGGTTAATGATAGCGCATATACCCAACACCATTTCCCATAAATCTGCCCAAATGCTTTCATTTGAGATCATCCTTGGCATTTGAGCATAGCCCCACACACACGCTAACACACACACACACACACATACAGGTACACACCAAGACATGACCAAGATCTTTCCCTCTCTCACATACACACACACACACACAGACACACACAC
>JAQQZR010000036.1:9352115-9403561 GCA_030068235.1 Notoglanidium macrostoma | reverse complement strand
CACACACACACACACACACACACACACACACACACACACACCCACACACACACACACACACACACACACACACACACCCCCACACACATCCTCAAGAACATGACCAAATTCTCACACATAATAATAATATTATTGTTGTTGTTGTTGTTGTTGTTGTTGTTGCACCTTTCTAACACAAACAAAAAAACATTAGGAAGAAGAGAAGAAGGGAAAACTGCTGTGAGAATACTGTATGTATTAAGTTGACGCTTACGATGGGAGAAGGAAATGTACTCTGATATTCTGGCTATTAGCTATTATTTGCCTTTGTGTTGTGTTTAGGTAATATGGATTAAGCCTCTCAGTTACATATCCAAAGGAATAAATATACAAACATATAGCATGCACAAACATAGGGCTGAACCACACAAAAGCTTTTGCAATGATGGAGGCTTTTCCCCCCACACCAATCATCTAAATGAATAAACAGATCTACTGTATAACCAAAAAGAAAAAGCCATACAACTGTGAGGCACTTTAAGAATCTTTAACTCCTCAGTTGAACAAGCTTGTGGATAAAGGTTTTCTCCCCCTTCTTCTCCCCCAAAAACCTCTTTAAAGTTATTTTAAATTTCTCAGCAAGGCTTTGAGGAATCTGTTTGTTTGAGGGCAGCATTAGATGTGACCAGCGTTTTATTGTGACATAAAACCGCATTTCTTCCTCAGCAGATTAAAAATAAAATCGGTTAATAAGAAAAGCTGTCAGCAGCAGAAAACGGCTGACATAATCCGTTTATCCTCCAAGCAATAAAGATATTGGTCCTTGGGAGTCTATCTTTCCTCTTATGTTATTTCGCCCAAAACATTATCTTCTATGCATTCAGATGGATTAAGAAGCCATGTGGGAGATAGAAGGAAAATGACAGATACAAAAAAACCTATAATATCCTTTCAGTCCTTCTCACATGCTCTCACAGGAAGCTACACGTTATGTGCACGCAGGAGGAAAAATAAGAAAAGAAAAGAGCTGAAAGAGAGAAAAGGGGCAAAGTGTAAGATGCAAAAAGAGATGCAGTATGAGTAAGAGAAAAAGAAATAAAGAGAGATAGAGGACGAGAGAAATAGAGGAACTGGCAGTTATCTGATGAGAGAAATGGTTTGGGAGGGGCAGAGGCCTAAATGCTCCACCTACTTTATCTCTGGTAGGTGTGGCTTTTTTACATCTCGCTGTAGCAGGACACAGATGACAATGTCAACCACATGGCATGATGAAACATGACTACACATTTTTAACAGTTGCAAAAAGCTTCTTGGATCAAATTTAGCTAATAAGGTTCAGTAAAGCAATGTGTTTTTTACATCACACTTTTTTCAGCATGCATGCAGGTCTGAAAACAGGCCAGATGCTCCTGACCTTATTTCCCTTAAATCTGTGGTTCCCAGTCCTCCTCAAATTATCCCCATCTGGCAGCTTTTGTTGTTTTTCTTGTTAGCACACCTCCAACTAATCAGATAATTAACAGGCCCATCCTGTGGGTGTGTAATGCTGCGTTTATGATTCAGAACCTTCCACTTCCCACCCTTACACAACCTCACGCATACCTCCAAGCAGAAAACAATGGACAGCATTAAAGCATATATATATATATAGGGATGTAGTTGCTCAGATTGATAGGGCAGGGCGAGGCCATGCAGTGCTCTGTAAAAGAGAAATAGCACTTTGTATTTATTTAATTCAAAGTTTTGAATGTGTTGGAGTCTGTTTACGGTTTTACTCAAGATGTCATAGAATAGGGAATAAATCAGAAAATATGAAGCTGGGTGGCAGCATCTTTGAAACTAAACATGGGCCAAAGTCAAGCAATGTTGTGGAGGTAAAAAGCTATTTGGTGAGTGACCTAATATGAGGTTCAAATGAAAATGTGTTTCAAAGATTATATCTAGATGTTAATAACAGTTTAACAGTGACTGTAAATAACGGTTTAACAGTGACGCCATCAAATCGAAAATGTCTCAAGAAAGTTTTAGACATGAGGCTTTCAGAGGTAAGTAAGTAAGTAAATAAGATTTCTGTTTTCTCAGTTTCTTTCTTTTTTTTCTTTGAAGGAATTGAACAACTTTTTCAGTACAGTACAAGAACATTAAACAGTTAATAAAAGGTCAACTTTAATTCTCAATTTAAGTCACCTTATTTTCCTAACTGAAGCATTGAGGATAATTGGTGATAAAGTTCACTGATGAAAACTCACTTATGATTACACTGGAAACATTCATATAATAGCATGAGGTAAGCACAAAACAAAAGGGAGGTTGCACTAATTCCTGAGGCTCATAATTTCCAGTCTTACCAGTCTTATATAGCAATATGGCCTTAGGAATGTTATTTGCATGACATATTACTATCTATAGAAACACTTGAACATCTCACACATAACACATAATGGCATGCCCAATATCACTCAAAATGTATAAGAACAGTAACGAGAATTAATTAATTAATAATGTCATAACAAAAACAATGACTGGAAATTAACCCTACCCATTGCTCTGAACTTAAGCATTTGTGTCTTTACATAGTAGCTCAATTGTGCAAATCATTATTTACTATATTATATAAAATGAAGGTCACCATTTCTGAATGCAAATCCTGAATGCTAAGGCATCGGGAGGGGGTGGGGCAAAGAGCTGGGTGAGTGACAGCTGACGTGTCCCGTGGTGTTTGTGCTCATGAACCGCAAGTGTGTTATGTTTAATCAGGATGGCTAGGCTGGTAATGAATTTTGATTACGTCTCTAAATGGAGTCAATGTGCAAGGTGGGAGGGGTCGGGTCAGAGAAGAGAGACAGAGAGAGGGGCTGAAATATTAATGTCTTCCCAGATGATGCATGAAACCCTGGTGTGTAATTTCCCCTCACTTGCCTTGTCTGCCGCCAGATTGTTAGCACTTCATCATTAGCAGGGGGAACTTTTTGCATCTCGATTCATCTTTCTCTCTTTGATTAATGCTGATCTTGATTCATTAGTTTATCATCACTGTGGTTTTAAGAGATCATTGCATATCCATCATGTGGCGGCAGAAGGCACGTGTGGGGAGAGGAGGAGAGGAAACACAGGCCTACCTACAGCAGCTAAAAGGATAAGTACGGGGGGGAAGTGGGGTCTGTAGAGCTCCTAATAACTCAGAGTGTCTCTAAGTCCGCCCCTTCGAGCTCAATGAGACACGATTGTCTCCTCTTGTCTGTGTACACCCACCCATTAAAATGTCATCACTTTCATTTGTAAAACGCAAAAAAAAAAAGCTGAAAATGCACAAAACACTCTGCTTGATTAAGAACAGTCAGCTATGTAGGATCTCTGTGCTCACTAACGAGCCGTCGCAGAGTAAATGGATAATTCAGTATCCAAATGCTCCCTGAGAGTCATGTAAAAGTTTAGTTTGATTAGTCAGTACAAACAGATTGCATGTTTAAACATACACACAGGGACCGGAGATGCAATTTTTTGAGACGCAAAATGGCGCCAACAGCACAGGCATGAATGAAGGACAACAAATTAAAGTTCATGTCCATAATAACTTCAAGTTCTCAATTTTCTGCCTTTCAACTGACCTTTTTTCATGTATGCTGTTACGAAGTGCTGCTGCGTCTAATCACAATTATCAGTGTAAAGAAGAGCTTTTCATGTTTCTGTTCAATATCCCTGAGTCTGCAGATCTGAAGAGAAGTCATATGTCTTAATAGCAATGGGGATATTTATTTAATACAAATTCTCAGCAGAGACTCAAGCCCAGGTTCATCTTAAAGGGAAACGTGTTTGAAAATCATAAACTGTCACAAGCATGAAAAATTACCTACCTGTACATTCAAACAAATTATCATTCCGTTATGCACTAGACATATGGCTACCATATGGAAAAAAAATAAAAATTATAATTTATCAAGACATTTATCTTGCAAATAGAAATGTATTTACAAAATTATATTCACTTTTTTTGTTTACATGAAGGTCATGAAAGGCCATTTTTGAACTGTACCCTTATTACTTTAAAGTTCAGCTCCCAATCCGCTAATGAGAAGAAACAAGCCAAGTTTGGTACTGAATAAATTAATAATATTTATAATGATAATCTTTGTTTTGATTTATAGGTGTGAAAGCTAGGAATATATTTCAAGCAACAATCAGCAGTTATGCACAAATAACTGATCTTCCACCTCAAGAACCACCAAATTCAACTTCTAATGTAAATACTGAACCATCTCAGTATTTTTAAGCAAAGGTTTGTTTTAAGTATTTGTTTCTAAGATACTCATTTGTAACATAACATTTAGACAAAGTGATGGCATCAGGCAGTGTATAGCCGGAAACACTAGTCTGTTTTGGTCAATAAATCTAATAAATATTGGATAATAAATAATTAATCACCAAGTCAATAAATCTAAGTCATGATTACTGAACCTTGTTGTCATCCCCAAAAGGTCTAACCAGTAAGACTATTCTGGTTCATATTACAAAATTTACTCAACATTTTTCTTTTCAAATACAATTCATCTCTTAAAATTCATAAAAATCTTTTTTTTGGAATATTTTGCACTTTGCAATGATTGAATGATATCTGAATGATATCTGAACTTAAATATGAAAATACACAACTATGCTAACACTACGTTGAATTAAGAAATTCAATTGTAGGGCTATAATTAGAAGAAAGTAATCAGCCTGGCACTGACTAAAGAGAAATCGCAATCAGAACAGAAAATAACAAACTTTCGAACTTGAGCCCTATTCAGATTGGATTATTTTTTCAAGAGAGCTTCGGTAATAATTTTGTTTACACGTTTCCTCAGTGATACATTTCTCCCAATAAGATTACGACAGGAAGAGTGAGTTTCTAGAAGTTTGTGTTTTCAGTGACCCTGTCTGCATCATGCAATCATGTGATCATGCTGTATTCCCTACACAACGTCCAAGCACTCGTAAAGGCACTGGAATAGAGAAGAGATGCTGGCCCTTATTTCACTCTGGAGCAAACCAAAGTTTCAGCAGCAATTTGAAAACACAATAAAAAATAATAATAATAAGATATACAAGAAGCATCCGTTTTTTGCAACTCATGAAGTGTTCAATATCTGGGGGAGGGTCACCGCTACACGTGTTGTGAAACTAAATAAGGCAAGTAGCAGCACTGCGTAGAAAATTATGGATATGTGTATCTAGACAGGACTAAAATGATCAGCCGACCTCCGAGTTTGGTGAGAAACTAGTTAATTCAACCTTAAATTTCTCAGAGGAACAGGGAAGGCACAGACATGGCTGATGCAAATGGTAATAAAGTCACAGAGAGCCTGTAAACTAGGAAATTTCCCCAGGATCCCATGTAAATTTAATCCCATCTGGATAGAGGTTTAATAATCAGACATATGTGTAAATTAACTGCCTTTTTGTAAGCAATTAATCAAGGATATTATAATTGTATATTATTATTTCTACAGTTAATAGCCCTACAAGAAAAGTGTGTGATCAAAGCTATAGGTGTCCAAACATGTGGTTAACATTAAGACCTTGAACCTTTTGTCTCATCCAAAATTAAAAATATGAATTAATTATGATGCAATTGGATCCTGGCAATTTCCTCTATACAGTGTTGGCTAAATAGAGTCATTACTTCTTTTTAAAATAAGTTTTTTGTGGTTCTTAAACAGCCCTTTCAGATGCAAGGGAGTGTTGTATTGGTTTTATTGGACACAGGACCACTAACACTTTAATGATACTAAAAGGTTCAGACAGGTTATCAGAAGTAGACCAAAAACTGGCAGAATAATTTACAGGTTTTAGGATCTATTACATTTCCCATATGACTTGGAATAAAATATCTGTAAGAGACAATACTGCAGTAGAAGAGAAATTTTTAGGGGCTGAAATTGCTTCATAATATAAACTCCATTTAAACTAGCAATTATTGTTTTAAAGGCTGTAAAGGCTGCATAGAATTATAGAACAAATGTAAAATATAATATAAAATAAATATAAAACAATATAAAATATATATATTTTTATAAGTAGTGGTCAAATCTTGGCATGGAGATGTTTAGTAGAAACTTCTATACATACATAATTCCAGTATATTATTTACCAGAGTATATTATTTATCTTCCCAAAATGCTAACTAACAAATAATTACTAAACAAACCTCTAAAATACATGTTGGTTTCTGGTTTACACTAGATCTTTGTAAGTACTTTTAACATCCACAAGACTGTACAAGAGTTTAATGAATAGTATGATGAAAGTTCATAAAAACAAAACGACAAAAAAACTTTTTCAGTGGTAAACAAGACAACAGTACTGGTAATTTTGCTCATGACAACAGTTTGTCATATCACTGACCTGCCATTACTTAAAATCATCAAGAAACTTAAAAGAAATAACAGTGATTTCAGTTATATAACTAACAAGTTTCATCTGGCTTTACTGATCATTCAACATTGTTTATTTTATTAGTAGTAGTAGGTGAGGTTTAGCCGCTCTGGTACTCATTCTGACAACTACATTTTGTGCTGAAAAAAATTGCTATGCCTTGTGGTATTTAGTGCTGAAGGGTGCACTGGTTGTACATTGGATTTACAGTGCATTATGGGTAATTATATGGTGCACTATTTTAGGAATATAATTCAACATTGAGAATAAATTGGCTGTATCCCGAATACTGCACTACATGGTGAATAATTTAGGGCATTAATTTGTATAAAGTCTAACAAATCACTCATTCATTAGCATTCCTACACAATAGTTCTGAAAACAAGTTAATTACAACAGTGATTTGTAAATGTTCAAGTAATTTTGTTTAAAAAAAAAAAAAAAAAAACAGCGGCAGAAAAACTGTATGTAATACGTAAATGACAGTTATGTACAAATGGGCTCAATCACAACCTGGGTTCAAGTGTGCTTCTTGTAAAGGCGGCCTGCATAACAGCGAGCGATATACAAGTGACATGAGTACAAAGACACCATGATACCGGCGCTGACGCCCTCGACATCCTCCTCCAGTGTCTGAGTGGCGGCTCCGCTTCCTCCGTTCCACATGGGAACACATGAGGTGAGCTTGAACTTAATGGGAATTTCAAACAGCGGCCATCTTTTGCGTACGCTGCTGTAACACGGTGTCACCTCAGCACCGGCATTACAAACAGAACCTGATAACGCTGGGGTTTTAGACGTGGATGAGGGCAAAGGCAAAAAATATATATATCCTACTACTGTGAATTCGTTGTGGCCTGAAGAGCAGTGCGTATCAGTTAGAGGCCAAGCAGACATGGACTTACGGCCCCAGCGAACTTAATGAGCGCTCAGGCCCACTTAACACCAAGTGTGACTAGATAGGCCTTCTAATATCCTTGCTCGTCAGGAGTCCGGCACATAATGCTGCCGTTTCATTTTTAGTAATCCTGGCTATTAATATAAGGTTTAACCGACGCAAGGTTACCTGTGTAAAGGTGGTGCCATCACGGATCCTTAGCCTTACATGCAGTATACGTATTAAAGTTATGTGTGAAATGGTTCATATAGAAATTCATGGAAATGAAGCGCAGCAGACTGAAAAAAAAGCAGTTCATACATTTCACCAGTTTTTTTTCATCAAAGGGCATACAATGTCAACATTGTTGGTGGATTATGCATGATCTATGTATGGTATTACTGAATCAAAAGCTATACAGAGCAAGACAGTGGTGCATAAATTGTGCATTAACACTACAAAACAGTCCATTTCTTACCGTTCTAGTCATTATCTATGGAGATTATTTAGCAATAAGCTTCTATGTTATAAAACCAATGTACAGTTCAAAGCTTTGATTCCTGCCTAAACATCCCTCATTTATCACCCATGTCTCATCCATAAATAAATTCCATCTGATGTGATATGAAGATACATTTATGAACCATAAAGAATCACATTTGATCTGTTCTTTTCTTTTTAGAAATCTTAGATTCATTCAAATCAATGGTTGACAGAAGGTTGAATTAAACTCTTCCCCATTATAGTCTTTTTTGGATGACATACACCAATGCCCAAACAGAGGTAGCACCCCCTTTCCTTCTCTTTCTCTGTCTCTCTCCATCTCTCCCCTCTTCTTCAGTTCTCCCCTAATGCAGCCTAATCCTGGCTGAAGACAGACATGCGCTGCGTGTGTGCGTGTATGCGTATTTGTGTGTAAGGAATATCTCTTTGCTTTTTCTGCCTCAGTTCATTATTTTTCTTTCTTGTCACTTAGTGTGATAGGTTGGACAGAGGCGAGCCAATGAGTACTGAAGACACAGTCACAGGGCCTTAATCTAGTCTTTAATGCGTGACTTCAGAGATGTCATTTATCTTGTGACTGCAGCAGGCGTCCACAAAACTTTATCTCTAATAATATATTGATGGATTAAAGGGGTCAGGCCGGGGGAGCAGGCAAGAAAAATTGCTTATTGACATCAAAATACAGTGCCCCCCAAAAACCTGATAAACATGAGGGACAGGAAAGTGGAAGTCAGAGCAAGGGAGAGAGAGGAAGAGAGAGGGAGTGACAGAGGAAGAGAGGGATGAGAGAGGCAAGGCATTGTGCCCACTGATTTTCCTCCATCAGACGAGCCTGCGGTGGTCCGAACTCTCAAGACACGCACAAACACACACACACAAAAACACATACAAAAACACACACATACAGTGCTACTCCAGCTGGCGCCTGGGGAAAGCAGCCTGCTCCAGGACTCCTCCACATTTATCTCAGCACTTCCATTCTCACTCTCTCTCGCTCTCTCTCTCTCTCTCTTTCTTTCACACACACACACACACACACACACACACACACACACACACACACACACACACATCCCTTATTAAACACACTTAAGTAGAGCAACAGGGCTGGGCCACTTGTGTTGAGGCTAACAAGAGAGGGGATCGTAAAGAGAGACTGTCATGCACTTTTACTGGCCTACAGAGAATAAATCATATTAAGAGGAGCATTTTAACCCTTCTTCGTAGACATTTTGCTCATGTATTGTGTAAGAAGTGTTGAAGGGAAAAAAATCGAATAAATTCAGGTTTCTCCTCATTAAAAAGTGCGTTTGACATCCAATCCATTTCTGTACAGCAAAAACGACTCACATTGAGATTTTTTTAAAGCTTCATTTTTGGTGTACTTTTCAGGAAAGTAGTTATTACCCCAATACATGTTTTCTCACAGATTTTGATAAATCGGTATTTAAAGTCCCAAAGAAATGCAAGAGTCACCGTTTAGATGTCGCACAAGCCTCTGAGTCCTCGCGTGAAAAATGTGTTTGAGCACTGTGGAAAGCACCTCCAATCCCAAACAGTGTCAATCCAAAACACACTTTCTGCAAGTCCTCTAAAATTAATACACTTTTACCATTACAAGATAAAGCCAGGGACATATTACACCAGGCATATCTGCAGGCCTGTAATACTACAGAGTCAGCATTCAATAAAAGACATTTGCAACCAGGCGTTTCTCACGACGGCGGCGGCGAAAGATTTAAAAGCTGCTAAATTAGGTGCGGCTTGCCGAGCGAAAGGTGCCGGCTAAGCAGGCCCACTCTTACTTTCGAATGACAGAGTTGTTTATGGAGGGGCCTCCCTCTAGGGCTGCCGATGAGCCAGAGGGACAGTTTATGATGCACTCATGGGGTTATTTAGGCTCAAACAGTGTGCATAATGTTGCCTAACAATCAGTGGCCATAACTCACAACGCACACAGATACTGCATTTCAACCAAGCCTTACTGATTGCTCCCGCATTTTTATTATCCATCAGCCTTTTCTGAGCCTTGACCCAAACTTATAATCATATTTATTGAATGCACTATGTATTCGTTCATTCATTCATTCATTCATTCATTCATTCATTCATTCTTTCTATAATCGGCTCTAGAAAAATGAGAAAAAGAATGGCATAGGTGGCATAAAGCAACTGTGGCTGTCTAAAAATTTGAAGATTTTCAGGGAGTGTGAGAAAACAGAATGCATGTGCAATAACCTTTTCTTGTGTTATTGCTGCACTTTTTTTATGACTCCACACAACCACCAATGGAGCCATTAAAAATTTAATCCAGCCTCACGCTTATAAAACATGTCAACCATTATACTACAGCTGTCCACGGTTGATGTGGAAGTCAGGGAAAGAAAGGTGAAGGAGGGGAAAGGGAGAACAAAGTTATTTTTTCAGCTTTAACTGTAGCAGTAGAAAAAACAAATCTATTCTCATCTGTCAATCCTACTGTGACCATGATGGGTACCCCAGTAATGGAGTTTCAGCAACATGCTACATGCCCCAGAACGTTATAATTGCCACCCTTTTTCAGAATGAAATCTCAATTAGAATGTCACAGTGTGAAGGGAAATTTTATTTGACTCCACCAACAGTGGCCCTTGAACTCACATCCCTCTAATCACCAACACAGAACTTTAATCACTGAACTACTGCCATTCCCAAAGTGGTGTTTTTGCAGTGATAATTCACACTCTAGGTCATTAGACCTCATAAAACCCCTCAACTGGGACAACTTTCCAAACCAGATTGTCATTTAAAGCTGTTCACAGTGGCGCTGATTAAATCAGAACAGCAGTGTGTCACCTGAAGGACAACTGCTGCTCGTAATCACCCATCTGATCATGAGGGTCAAAGAGCTGTGGGATCATAAACCTGCGTGTTTGTGACCATCTAAACCCAGAGACCGTAAACACATCAACAATGACGATTAAAAAAGGGAAAAAAAAAAACGTCACGTCTGCTGATCAATGACGGATCCAAATGCCGCCATCAACATTGCTGTCCTTTAGTATAAAGTATACACTATTTCCCCCTCCCTCTCATCTTGATGGGCACTTTATCTGGAAGAGAATAAATGGAACCAAAGCGGGAGAATAATACTAACAAAATGGGCCTGGACGTCCACCGGGGAGCAATAAAAAAGAGAGCAATTTCGGCGATAAATAATTCCCCCCTTTACTTTGTTGGTAGAGGCAAACACAGTGCGTCTGGGCCATCAGGCTTGTCACACTGTAATCTAGCTTTGGGCGTGGGTATATTAATGCCATTTCCATATTCAGCACCCTACCCCCTCATACCCAAGGCCCCCCCAGTCCACTTTGGAGCCGCATGGGCCGCTTCCAGGCCCGGGAATACCCCAGAGTCTGGTGGCCAGTGCTCCATAATTCCAACACAGCTCATTATTTAGCATGTCACCGCTATTTTACATGTTAAAGCACCTCCATTGCCATCTAATTTATTGCAGGAATATCAAATGGGCCAAAATGGAATGGGGTCAAATGCGTTCGGTGGTGTGCAGGAAATAAATATATATACAGTCAGTCAAGTCAAGGTGAAAACTTGTGTCAGCAAGACGGCTTTTTCTTTAGGGAGGGGGATGTTGAAAATCAGAAAGGCAAGGAAACAATGGTGCAAAAAAGATCTCACGGGGGAACATTTCACTGTTTGCTTTATACCCTTTTATTCCAAGCATTTCTGATATATATATATACTTACATTCAGGTTATATTGTTCCTCTAACTTGCCTTTTTTCTCATGAAACTTTGAGAAGGCTGAGCAGACTTTGATGAGATTTAGCAGTAATTACATTTTCCCGACAGGAACAATAGGAGCAACAACAGCAGCAGGGCTAATCCGTCAGCGAGAAGGCCCACTTCTGCTTCCTGCTGACGATGATTAGCTCTAATCTACACTGCTAGCACTGTTCACAGGAGAAATGCACTTCTGAGCACCACTGCAAATGCTTTTTGTTTTCCTTCTTTCGCCCTTCTGCACTCTTTCTGTCTCACTCTTTTACTGTCTTTATGTGTACACATTCCCAGCAAATCGATGGGAGTGAATGTGCAAGTGTGCCTTGTTGTGGCTGGTCAGCACAATTCAAAACGCATTGTATTAATAAATGGCATCAATATGCACTAATCTGTCTGCTATTCATCACATGTGAAAGGTGGCTACATGATATCTCAATTAGTGAGAGCAAAAGGAAATGATTAAAGGAGACGTCTTCGCTATAAGATTTTAGTAACTAAAAAAAGCCTGAAACTTGGGTTTCAAACTAGGCCAATTCATCTCTAGCGCTGTGCTGTCTTTTTTCCCCAATAAGAAGCACATGCTGTGCAGATATCTGTGTATCAGCTAAACAATTACACATCAATACAGCACTTATCTTTTACTTCACAGTCGGCAAAAAGGACAACGTATTTATTATTTGTTCAATAAATGACACTGTAAATCTAAAAAAAGGAATTAAAAATGCTGTGCTGTATGAAAAACCCAGCTACAGATTCGATTCCTGACTGCAGCAAGGTCAAAGGTCATGCCTCATGAACACAGAGGGAACACTATTGCCTAGCACAGTGAATGCTGGGAAGAAAAGTGCCGTTTTTGTACCTTAAACATCTTGCTTACAGCAGCAAGGTCTGATCCTGGCTTTATGTGTGAATACAACGGTCAGCCTGGACTCCCTTTTACACACACACACCTCAGTACTTGTGTCACCCCCCCGTCCCCCCAACCCTACCTCTCCTCCAGTGTGCGCCTGTCTCCCTCTTTCCTCTACAGAAGGAAATTATCAAAACTGTGTTTGAAAGTGAATGAAGGGTGACTCTCTCTCTCTCTCTCTCTCTCTCTCTCTCTCGCTCACTCTGTCTCTCTCCTTCCCGCTTTGACATCTCAGTTTTTTTTCCCCTTTACTCGCAACCGTTTCTGGGCTAGGTGATAACTGCTGGTAATAGGATTAACATTGATTTCTTTTTGCAAGAACAGAGATGTGCCGGTTCCAGCTATTTATTGAACTGCCAGCTTTGAACTATCAAAACTGACTGGCGGAAAAGACCTAATGCAGCATTTTAAAGAGAAGAAAAGCCTCTGTGCATTTCTTTCTCTCTTTTTGTTATTCCTCCCTTCTCTACCTTCACCCTTCTTTCTTTTTTCCTCAGTGCGGGATAACAGAGGAAAAACAGCCGCCTCTGTTCTAAAGCCTTGGTAATTGCTTTATTTATTCACATTGTTTTGCTCACCTTGCGAGCTTAATATAGTTCTGATTGGATCGCAGCCTCTCATTGTGTCCCGTCTTCTCTCTCACCTTGAAATGTGAGACCCACTGAGACTTTGTCCTCTTTTTTTTCACCCCCTCAATCCATCTTTTCTTTGTTGTGTGTGTTGGATTTGTGAGAAGTGCTCAGGAGCAGTGAATCATTTCACACACACAGACCTGCTCTCACACAGATGAAATGGCACAAATGAGAAGCACGAAACAGGATTGGATAGTCTGAATTCAAAAAGTCAAAATTTCTAAACTCACATAAACTTCAGCATTAATAGATCACAAACAACCTTAACAAGTAATTAACAATTGTATTAATCTGACTATCTGAATAATAAAGACCTGAAGACCTGCATGATTTTTTGCAAAAATAATTTGAAGTGCATCTGGAAAGTGAATTCAAACATTTACACACACTAACTATCAACATATAGTAAGTTATGCTAATCTATGCAGACTTGTGTTCTGTAATAGACAAAATGATATGTGTTAGTGCTAAAGTTTATGACTTTGTTAATTAAGGAAATCTTAATGCCTTAATTAATTCATCAGCAAGACATAATAATTAAGGCTTTAGCTCATTTAAGCACTGTAGACTTTCATTTAGTCTTAGAAACATTAGTTTATGACTTGGCTCATTTGGTTAAGATGTAAAGAAATCTCTATTATTGCAGGTGCTGATATGTTATACTTATGATTTATTTATTCTTAAATTCATGATTCAATGTCACCTAAAAATAATTTACATTTATCATTTGTTTTAGAAGAAAAATGTAACATAAATCACAAAGGTTTTTAAGGTGTGTGTTTTATCTTAATAGACATCAAAAAAGGCCACAATTCCAAATGTTCAATCATTTATCTTTAGTAATCACTTTATCCTGATCAGGGTCATCGAGGATCCTGGTACCTCTGCCCAGAGGAAAGACAGGAAAGCACCATTGGCATCTCTTTGGGATGTGGAAGGAAACTAAAGAATGTCACAATCCCTGGACATAGAGAAAACACAGAAATCCATGCGGACAGTAGCCCAAGCTCAGGACTGAACCTGAAACCTGGAACTGTGAGGCAGCAACATGATTACACAGCCCTGTTCCTATATGTGTAATCATTATATCAATGTCTGCTGCATAGAAAAAAAAAAAACAATTCACAAACAAGATTTATCTTTATATAATCTGCAACATGACATCAGAACGTGTTGAAGTGTTTTAATAGCACATCTCTGTGTGAAAGAAAGAAAACCTAAGTGTTTGTGTTTCTGTCTGTTCCACCTGATTACACATGAATGATGCAACCGCATGAGCCTTCCTTTTGTGTGTTTGTGTGGGTCTCTTTTCATGTGGCTGTGTTCTGGCTGCTGAAAGCCTTTTCTTCCTCCTTCAGATTCACCGCTAATTGCTCATGAGTGAGCTTATTGATTACTGATACTAATCAATTGGACACACTAATTACAATTAAGGTAACAGTGGGGTGTAATTGCCTGCTAATCACTGGCCATTTTGCACCATTCACTGGTTCTCAAGAGACCTGCATTGGATAAGATCATTCGTTTGCTTATTCATTAAGTTATATTAATACATTTGCTCAGACCGAGTTCTCCTAATTTAATATATGCCGTATATATAATGGGAAACAGTCAGTCAGGAGATTCTTCTTTGACAACATAATTCAAATTCCACAATGAAGTACTTCACAAAATGCAAGAGGTTTTTGGAATGACCTGGACAGTATCATGACTTGAGCTCCATTAAAATCTGTGGGCAACAGATCTTAAACTTGTCATGCATGCAAGACATGCCAAGAATATCTCAGAAGTGTTAAGCACAGAAAAGTGGGTGAAAAATTCATTAAGCAAAAATAGAAAGAATTCTAACTGGGTACAGAACAGAGAGTGTTTGTAAGCTGTGATATATGCCAAAGGGGGTGTTACAAAGTATTGATTTGGTAGAGTGTCCAAACTTGTACATAAGCCACAATTACTTTTTTCTTATTATTTTTATAAGTTCTTTTTTTAATAAGTATTTTTATAAGCAACTGTACATTAAAGGGGCCAGCTCAGCCTTCCCTGAATCCGATGTGCCAAGTAGCGGGTCACTATTTTAGATGACATAAATATTACAAAAACAATCTGCAACAATTTGGCAACATCCCAGGCCACAGATTTTAAATTGTAAACTGAAATTAAAGATATTTTATTAAAGTATCTATCTTTTAAGTTCTTTCAACTGATCCGTTCCATTTTCCTATGCAACAGCCCCGAAGCAGACTCAGCCATTTTATGGATGGCCATGAAGGACAGGAAAGAGAAGGCATATTTTGCTGAATGCTTCCACATATGACACATGAATGAAGAAAAAGTTCAAGAAAGGTTTCAAAGGGATCACTAGCAGTGATATTGTGGTCAAATTCTTTAAGAACAAAAACAACTAATTGGATTCTAAATATAGGGTGCCCAAATTTTTGCATACGGCTATATGTGTGTGAGTCTGAGGATTTAGTGCGCAAATGCACCTGAACAATAACAGGCAACGTTTGTTAATTTCTGTAAGCATGTGCCCTCTGAAGCCTCAGATTCCTGTTCGTGGCTGATATGACAGAAGTGTAGTCTGATATGGTCTTCTGGAACTGTGTTGTACATTCTGAGATGCTTTGCTGTTGACCAAGGTTGTAAAGAGTGGTCATTTGATTTGCTGTAGCCTTTCTGTCAGCGCAACCAGTCTGGTCGTTCTCCACTGACCTCTTATACAATTTACTCAAGATGTTTTTTGTTCTTCGCACCATTCTGGGATATGTGAAATAACATATGACATAACATATGTTAAATGTGAAAATCTCATGAGCTCAGCAGTTTCTGAAACATTCAAAGAGCCCATTTGGCACCAACAACCATGCCATGGTCAAAGCAAAAGAAATCACATTTCTAATGTTTAATACGAATTGCATGAATGAGCAGGGATACAGGTATTAAAGTGGCCAGTGAGTATATAGTACATGTCTGTGTACATACAGTATATGGTTCAGTGCTGAAGCAGTAGAAGCACATCTCACTGTGCCACCATGGACAGAGAGCCTTCAACTTACACTCTGTCCTTTAAATCCATTTCACATTGAACTGTTGGTGAAGGGCTGCAGCTATCATCCTAAGCCAAATGAGACACTGCCGTCACTTACAATACACTTCCACACACCCCCACCCCACACACACACACTCACATACACATTATACAACACTAATGTTCCTTGACAAAACACAAAACAGACTGTGAGGAAAGGAGAAATGGGGAGGGAGGGGGAGAGAGAGTGAGAGAGAGAGAAATCTCATCTGTGATACCCCCCAACACACACACTCACCCACCTACCCACACAGACACATTCACATCCACACACAAAAAGACAGGAGAAAAGAGAAAAATGCAATCATTAGCAACTGGTGGTGCCACAAATGGGTGCAGGAGTGAAGATTTATACCCACTGCTCACTGGAAGTGATTTATTTATTCCTGCTCCGCTGCTCAGATCATTAACCTCAGATGGGTCTCTTGGGGACGGACGGCATCTGCGGCCCCCTGCATCACCACTCAGACAAAAGATTCTGCACGCACACTGCGCTCACACACACAAACACACACTCACACACACGCACAGAGCACATGTCCTGCGTGCGTCTCTCCCAGTGGCCCTTGAGCTTTGGGGCTATAAAAGGGTCATGGTCAGTGACACATTTCTAATGTGGTTCAGCATGGTGGGGGTTTCTGGGTTAAAACTTGTTGCTTCATTATTTGTGGCAAACAGGTTATGTATGGAAGTGATCTAACTTAAAGCTTAGGCACTATGAAGGAGATATGGCCCTTCCTACCTTCAGATCTCCTCTCCATATGTGAAATTCAAACATAATAGCACAAAACTGACCGATGTGCATGAGTATTTACCATATGTCTTATCTTAATGGCCTTCAAAAGAAGTCACATTTCAATCTGTATAATCACATATTGATCTATATATGTGCTGCATACAAAAAAAAGTGCTAAAAATGTATGAGACACCCTCCAAATTGTATCTAAATGTAATCAATCACCAAAATCATGTATGTAAAATTCATACATATGAGCTATACGTTCATGCTAATGCAGTTAAATTCTGCTAAATTCATGACTGGGAGCAGATCTTTAGCAGAGACTGACATCTCTAGTGCCCTTTGCACTTGCATTTCATATCAGAATCGATACAGCTGATCGACTGCTGCTTTGGTCAATTACAAATTGACTGAAAAAGTAATTAAGCACTTGGCATTGTGAATAATGTGTGCTATGTGAATAATGTTCCTAGCTGAGGTCACCTCTATGCAGCTGCAGAGCACCTAGTGCTTGAAGGATATTAGAGGCATTAAATATATAATAATTCAATGTAATGTATACTTTATTTACATTTACGCTTTCCGTTCATGCATTTTTTAACCAGGCTTAATGCAGCAAAAAGGGTCCAGCTGCTCTTACCCAGACACAGTCATTTTAGAGAAAAACAGCACGGTTAGAATATGACTAAAACATGTTAACGAAAGCATGTGTGTGTGCGCGTGTCATGTAGCGGTACAACATTTCAGCCTTAAAAAGATAACTGAGACAAACATAACCCAGAATGTCATTTCTGTTAGCAGCTGTCAGCTATAATTATCACATACACACTTAGATTATCACATTTAAGAAGAACATCTAGGAAAACCATGGCTTCGTGACATTTTAGTTCTAAACCGTTACAAAACCTGTCTCTCGATTTAAAACATGAAACGGATATGCTTCATACATTTTTCTGACACATGTGCGTGTGCATGTGTGTAAGCCCAGTGGTACAAAAATTACATCAGACATCATTACAGAGGACCAATTTCACCCAAATTCAATCTCAAAATCTCTTTAATATTAGGTCTACTTTGTCAAGAGCCTGTTTTATTTTTTGTTTTTTTACATTATGCCAGTCAGTAATGACAGAAAAAAATCAACTGCACTACAGTGAAGAGGAATAACAAGCAACCTTCATTAATAAATGTTGTTAGACAGAAAGCCTCATGTGGCAATGAATCAACGTTTTATTGGTAGACCATCAGACCACTTGAACCACAGGCAAGAATTCAGTCTTTTCCATTACTGTTTGCTCATTTGTTCAAACAACTGTAGCAAACATACAAAAGTTTTTATGTTTTGGGGGTTTTTTTTATTAAAAATTGGTTAATGCTGTATTTACATTGCAAATTTCAGAGACAAGACACTGAAGACAATAAAATAAATCACATGCTTAAACTGTTAGATAAACTATCAAAGCCATCCAAAAGGGACAAAAATACTGACCTTAATTAGAAGTAAAAAACTGCCTTTTTTCATTTGACATCTGTCTGTATGGACACCTTAAAGATCATCAGAGTGATCTTCAATCAACACACAAAATCTTCATATACTTGCTTTAACCAGCATTGTTATGATATGTAACTTTGACGTAGTACGTAGACTCTTCTATGTACTGTCTTCCAGGTAGTGTAATGAAGTTCTCTTGATGGTGCACGAAGCTGAGTCACTTCCAACAAAGACTGAAAATTTACCTCTTCACTAAACGTTTAAAAGAGGATCTAAAGCTACACCTTTTTATAAATACATTGTTTACTTTGCTGTAATACCTGACACACTAACTCTTAATTAGTATATCTTTCAGTAGGGTTTTTGACTTCAGTGCTCTTCTGTAGGTGGCTCTGGTCAAGAGCGTATGCTAAATGCTGTAAATGTAAACTTCACAGAGGGCTGGACAGCTGGTACTGTGTGTAGGTGGACAAAAATGTCACGTCTGCATCAAAGCATACCAGTGTGCTGAAAGCACCTGAAGCCAAAATAATCAAACTGATTTTCTCTGTGTGCCTCAAGAATGGTGTGATCTGTGCATTTCATTTAAATGAAGAATTACTCAAACATACATGCACTTGTGTATGTAAGAGTGGGCATGTGTAAGGTAATGGGAGGAGAGGAGGGCAGGCAGGATGGAGACCAAGGTTTTGTCACTCAACACAGAGAGTTGATTCTGTTCCAGTTTTATCAAGCCTGTGCTTGAGAGGTCTACAAATCAGCATTTTACTGGCACTAATAAACTTGGCCATCTAATTCACATCCAAGTGTTCTCCAATTTATGGCTTCTTTTTAATGGTGGCATAATTTTCTTCACCGACCGGTTAAACGTTGAAGATTTAAAGTTGTATTTTAATTATAATATATGCTCATAATCAAATATTTAATAAGGGTACAATAAACTGAATGCAAATAAATACTTCATCCCAAATTATATTTTCACAACTGTTCAGCCAACAGAGCACTGACTGTAAGGGTTTTAGCAAAAGCATAAAAAATAAGTTATTTATATATATAAATACAAAATATATATTAGATCATTCATCATACATTAGATAATATTATACATGTTTCCTTTACATTTACTTCTCTTTTTAGTAAGTATCATAAATCCAACATTTTAAAACATATTCTGAAATTGTTTGCTATTAGTGAAACAGAATAAGCAAACATGATAAAACCATGAATGAATGCTCCACAAATCAGCCAAAGCACATATTCATGCACAAGACTGGTCGTCTAATTTAATAAATTAAGTTTTGAAAAATATGCAGACTGAAATTTGGGGAGGCGGAATAATTTGGCAAGGTTGTGTAAACAACAGCATGGCCTGGCAGGGAGCTGGAGAGCAAGTAATGGCAGGAGAGAAGGAAATGGAGAGAGAAACAGAGAGGGAAATGAGAATTAAACAAAAAAAAGGTTGCCGAGAGCAGAAGAGGAGGGGACAGGGAGGTTGAGTGGGTCTCGCCACATGTTTTGGGGCTCGGCTTTGTGTGCCAGGAGCCTCGGCCCTGAACTGTGCCAGTGTGCCACGGCCGGGCTCTGATTTATCAGGAGGGCAGCACCAGATGCCACCTCACGTTCCCCGGTGCCCGCTGCCTTTATGGCAGGCCTCCCGGATGGCGCTGATAGTGCAATCAGGGCCGTGGCAGAGCCCAGGCAATTTCTCCTCCACTCTCTGATAACCTGCTGAAAGCCAATAGTGACGGCAGCCCTCTGCAACAACAACAACTCAATTGGAATGAGTGTGTGGGGTTTTTGAAGCGAAAATAGGGTTACGACCTGTTACAATGAGGAAGGAGGAGTGGGATGTCAGTCTCCCCTTCTTTTTCCCTCTCCATAGCTTTCTGTCATTCTCTGCTTTTCTTTCACTATGAGAAGAACCTGGTGCATGTGAAGGTCTTTTCTGATACTAAGCAAGTAAAATTCGGCCTCATTGTCCAATTCAGAATGTACACTCTGCTTGTACAATATCTTGCAATTAGTAGACATAAAGGTGATCAAACTTGAGAGGCCCTTTTTTCTTACTATTTTTCTATATTTTTTATTAGTTAGGGTAGTAAAGAAAAGATTTGCCTTTTTTCTGAGACAGTGTCCTATCTTGTTTTCTGTTGGTTCAGGCTTACAAGGTTAAAGTTGACTTTTTTGGCTTTCAACTAGTCCTATTCAAGTAAATTTGAAAAAAAAAAGCATAAAGTGAAAGCTTTCTAGCCAGGCAACTTTTATTCACTTTAATAGTAACCACTCTTTATATTCTTTAAAGCATTTTTCCACTCATCTGAGAATTTTTATCAGTCCTAAATAAGTGCCAAAATATCATACAAACGTTTGACTCCCTAGATAATCTAGCATTAATCGCCAAATTGTAGGAAGCATGTGCCTGCTGAACTAGACCCATTTTGAATTAAACAGATAGTATAATTTTTTTTTTTTCCAAATTGTAACATTTGTACATTACAAATTAAATAAAAACATAAATACTGAATTAAAACTTGATATTACCTCCCAAACTTCCATCAAATCCAGATGCTTTACGGTCATTGACACAGGATGTTTTAGGAAATAAGAAACCCATGAAAATATTACTTTTACACAAATGATAAAAGGAAACCATGGGACACACTGACAAGAGGCATCTTGACCAGGGCCATCTGGGTAGCTTGTTTGAAAATGCTACTCTCAAGAACTCAAACTAAGTTGTTACCACCAAAAGAGTAACTATGGATTCTAATCACAACAACTGAAAATTGACAAACATGTATAATACCTAAGAAAATAATGGCAAGGTGCACAGTGTAAGTTACTGTTCATGTGGCCACATTTCTGGGTGTTTCTAAGGTTTTTAGATATTTCTGCAGATGCGTCTTTTTCCTTGAGGTCAATATGTTTGGTTTGTGATCCGTTTTGAGGTCTGACACAGTGTGACCATGATTATGATACAATCTTTCCCCACACCAAGTAGGAGGGAAGATGGCTCTATGTCTCCACCAGGCTCCCTGCTCTTCTGGAATTGAATTTTTTTTACTAGGCTACTGCATCTCTTATCGGCCCATCAGGCTCTCCTATTGTGCAGCCAGGCTCTGGAAGAAAAGGCTCCCAGCCGCTCTGACTTTGTGACTTATTTTTCATTTATTTTACCCTTTAAGACCCTGGGACTCTCACAGCTCTTAATATCGCCCCCTAAAGGCCAAAGAAAGGCAATTGCCTGTTCTCAGTCAACTGGATCAGAAGTCAGGTAAGGTCCTGTACTAAACTTCACATCTGCTATGACCGAAGCATAATGACTGTATGAATCAACACACCAAAATCCCAAAAGCAGCCTCAGATGTGAAGTATTATGAGTCAGAGTCTTGAAGTATTTCCCAATTCGTGTCAGTGAATGGGTCATGGGGGTTCAGTGCTTAAAGTACCCTTGAAACAAAATTGGTATTTTAGAGCTTTTTGTACCTGTTGCTTAGTGTCATCAACTTAATATGAGAATATGTCTAGGAAAAAAAATGGAAAATGGTTGTGGAGATGGTTTTTCTCATTTTTACTTTTCTATATTCATCCTGTACTACTATTGTATTCATCCAATTACATGTTTTCTAGAATATATATGTTCTGCCTCTGAGGCCAGTTCATGATCTACAGTAGCAGCAAACATATTTCACCTATGCATTTTTGGCTGTGCATCTTCCCAAAAAATGTTCCCTTTCCAACATGGTTGGAGTTTATTAATTTCAAAGAGGATGAAATTTGTACAAGGTTGTGGTTATTTGACAGGCACTTGGTGCTGTTCAGTGTCAGAACTTCTTACAACCTCAGACTGCCTAAGAATATAGTTCCATCTTTGTACACTGATGAAGCTTCAGTAAGAGCAAGTAATAACATTTTATTGTAATGTCATATTTAAGTAACCCTTAGCGTTTAGCCTTAAGTCTACCACTCAGATGAATCAGATGCCTCTCGGTGACTGTCCTTTAAACATATAAGGCATAACTCCAAATACATGCATTCAGTCATCTGGGATATTGTCCATGTTGAAGTTGACAGATGTGGTGGGAAATCTGCCTCAGTTGAAAAAAGCTACTCAGAGTCTTTGCTGTTCCCCAAATTTGTTTAGATTTGGCAGGGATTTGGCATATCTAGAACGCTATTGGCCGTGTAAATCAGTGAAGCACACACCATTACTCCGGGCTTTCTGTTTCAAAAGGAAATAACATCAACATACAGAATCATATAATGACTTGAAGAACCAGAGCCAAATTGGGCCTTTTACCAGTCATCAAGTGCTTGTTTGTAAGCGACTCTGAATAATCTGTCTGCCCAGTCAGCGTATACAAACCTGTGGCTCAGTATCAATTCAATCCAAACCTGTCCTTTCTAAGCAACTGAGACAAGTAAATTATTTTAATTCCCAAGAGAACAATTTGTACAGACTCAAATGGCAACCTTTCATGCCAGAGAAATGTCTAGTCTCTGTGTCTACTGACTTTATTTCAGCTTCAACCAAAAAAAAATATTAAGCAATATATCAAATCACATCCTAAAGATAAACACTACGTGTCTATGACTGCAACTAACCGGAGCATTCTGTACTACCTGTGTTTTTTCTTAGCACAAACATCTGCAAGCATGCTTGTTAGCATAAATAATTCAAATCCTATTGGCTGCAGCGATGCTTTTTTGTTAGCTCTGCATTAGCCTGTTATTCACCTAATGAAAGTCTTGACTTCTAATAGGTTTTGTATTTAATAATGATTTCCACTAAAAAAATATTATTCACCGTGTCTCTCTGACAGTTGCCATGCTATAAAGGACCAGCTGGCGCATCCAAGGTCTGACCTTCAGGGGCAGCAAGGTCACAACACAAAGCGGCTTTCTCATTGGAAAGCCCTGGTCTTATCAGTGTGACCTTCGGGCTGCCTGATGCTTCTGATTCCACACAGAGAGCTGTGTTTGGCCCTCAGTCGGAGCCAAGCTCTTTAATGCAGACCCACTTAAGGCCACTCCTGCACTTTTATATCCCATGAACAACAATGCCATGCCCTTGTTCGCGCAACCTCATGCACTTTCCAAAAAGTTGATTCACTCTGACTGGCTTTGGTGTGAAATATACAGTGGCTGGGGAAACATAGCAGATAAAACAGTATCTGTGAATACAGAAAAGGAATAGCTACAGGATATGCCTGCTTTATCTGAGAAAAATGTAATGTTCTGAACTCAGTACAGAAAGAGGTACCATCTATCAAACTTTGTGTCTGTACAACTATGCATAATTTTTTTTAATTATCCTCCTTTTTTGTTAAATCATTTTTTTTGTAGACATTGCACCTTTTGACAAATTTAATGCTACTGTTTTGATAGCATTTTATTAGAAATCTAAACCTAAACAAACACTATTTATATAGACATGTATCACAGAAATGTCTTTAAATAACACGAGTGTTTTTTCCGTAGTTCACCCCTACCTGTGTTACGAAATTCATTGACTTTAGATGCCATCCATCAAGCATAATTTAGGTAAATTAAATTAATTTAGATCAATCAGACCATAAATGTCTTTGTTGGCAGAGAGTTCTTCTTTCACAATGCATGCTTGGCTGCTGTGCAAGATGAATTTATGCATCACACTATGCACTTGCTACTAATAATTTGTACTAAGGCTACCATACTTTATGGAAAGTGTTGCATATGGTTTCCTCATTCAACATGGTCTCTTTGTTTCCATTTCCCATAGTTCCTTGTTATGCAGGTTTCCAGATCATAGATGTAGTGCCTAATCTTCTGTGTTTTTGGTCCTTTCAGGTTTTGCCTCTAACCTATCCATTTCAAGTACAGTTACGGATTTGTCTGTTTTTACACTATGTACCATTAATCAGACCCCAATCTAGATTAAGTTCATGAATCTTGGATAGTTCCCAATAAATTCCTCTTCATGGTCACACAGACTCCTGTATGTCGCAGGGTCCAGATATGAACAACTCACATCCAACAGGATGTAATTATTCTCTGACATACACATACTGTTCTATTCAACAGACCACCGGCATTGACCTTCCGCATTGTGACAGGCCTCTTCTGTTATGTATTTCTTAACATATGACATATAGAGGAATAGTAAATGATTAGGTCAAATCCTGCTCTTCATGTAATCATGAACACAGCCTGGCGCATTAGCGCATAAACACTCTCTCTCTCTTAGCCACTGTTTTGCTTTGTATCATTAGCAGAGCAAGGGAGTCGTGAATCACTCCTTTCTCTATTCCACCCCCCACCCGTTCTACCCCACGCTCCCTCCCTCCTTCCTCTAGCGTGCTAAACGGCTTGATAGAAGGGTGCCCAGACCGTTGGCAGCAGCGATCGACTGCGAGGCTGAAGCTGCCAGGAGCCCATGATGGATAGACTCATTTTCCAGCCAGCAGCAAGTCTCGGCGAAGCATCCGTGTCATTTGTAATGTCAGCCAACAAAATGTAATCAAACATTCCAGCGGTTTAATCACAGAGGGCTGCTCGAGAGATGATTGTAGTGTCAATATAATGCTATTTCATTATCTGTTTGTATTTTATATTGACAGTGTCAGATAAACAGTGTGGAAAATTAAGATTAAAAATATGGTAATTTCATTTCAATCACCCAGGCTACAGTTGCTGGCCCATTATGCGATTGATTACTTCTGAATTAAATTTGGGCCTGAATGTAAAGTTTAATCTTCTTTCTTCTCGGCAATTCAGGCCCCCGAAGGCCTCTTAGGAAGTAAGTACCCATTTCATTTGATCTTTAATGAAAAGTAATGGCCCAAATGAATTGTATAAATCAGCCGGCGTGTATACCAAGCTGACACGCCGTTTTTTTTATAGCTATTTATTCTCTCTTGTGCTTACACATAGCAAAATGTAGCACCCTTATCCCCACCATTTTCTTTTCCATTCTCTCTTTTCTTTTACTTAAACTGGGGATTTAAAAAAAAAAACCTCATGATGTTATGTAATCAGTGTGCCAATAACAACTATTTTTGATGCAACATTTCTACCCAAACCCCCCCTCTACACCTATACCCCCTCTTTCCCTTCTAGCATTTTTCCATCTAACAGGAAGGCAGAAGAGTATTTATATTGCATAAACAGAAAGAAGGCTGGGATTGAAGTACTTTGCAAGGTGCTTAGCAGTCAAATTAAATGGAGTGTTTTATAGCCTAGAGTGCCATTTGGAAAAGACATGTGCACAGCCTCTAAACCAGGAATCCCTGATAGACATTTTAATTATGTGCTAAATTTTGATATTCTTCACTCTTTCTTGCAGCTTCCTGAAACAAACTGCTACAACACTAGGCCTCTGACTCGACAAGCATCCAATTTCTTCACCGGTTCTTTTAACACAAAGTGACACAACTGTTCACAAGAACCATGCAAAAAGGAAAGAGAAGAAGAAAGGAACTGCTCTTTGTGAGACCCATTCACAGTGATTTGTCCCCCTTTGTAGTCCTAATTATGTGCCAAAGTAGGATAACAGAAGTTCTCAACTCGACCATTATTCCAACACAAAGAAGGAGACGCGTACGTGAAGCTGATCACTTCGGAATTAGCAAACATGATACTATAAGAGGAAAAAAAATCATTAATACTGTCAGGGATTAGAGTTTCTGATTAAAGGGTAGCTTTTACCATATGCAAATTAGTGATATGCATTTATCAGTGACTGGCCAAGCTGTCTTAGCTGCAAAGCCACATATGTTTTCTAGCTGATTAAAAATTGCTTGAAGTTGTAGGCTTTTTTTTTCAAATGGGGGAAAGGAATTGAGGGAGAGAGAAGGAGGAACCAAGAGCCAGAGAAGATAGAGGGAGTGAAAATGAGATGGGAGGGAGAGAAATAGAGTGAGTGCACCATGGCGATCAACTCATTTCCTTTTGGCCGAATTCCCGCAATTGCTCAGAGCATTTTCCTTAATTCCCTCTTTTATTAAGCACTATTTTGTGCATAATTAAAACATTTCTCGAGTGAGCATGTGCATGCACGCATTATTTCCGCATGCTCTAGTATGTGTATACACTGTTCTCTCTCTTTTCTTAGCCACAAAATATATACATGGATCTGTTTCTCCTGAAAAAGCTGCTTTGGCCGTGCTTGCTGTTCCTCCCTTTATGTGAGCAGAAAACACAAGTTTGAAATACTAAATAGAGAGCTGAACAGAGATGAGGGTTTATCAGTGGTCTGCCATTGTGTAAGGGCCCCCAGTTTATTATACTCACCTTCCTACGGAGGTGACCCGCTTTGTATTTAACAAAGAGAAGTGGAATGGAACTGAGCTCGAGCCTCTCGCTGGCTGGTGATAATGCCTCTGTTACCCAGAAGCCTCTCTTCTCCTTGAGGGACCACGTTAATTTATGCTTCTTCATCTCCCAGGGGCTTGCGGATGAGTTAACCCACTCAGTCCGCCAACCAATTCAGAAAAATCGGCAGAAAATACTGCTGCGTCAAGTTGCGCCCACCACCAGCATCACGGCGAGACTAATAAAGTTATCTATGGGTGCACAGCATGAAATTTAATTAAGATATAATTACAAACATAAGGTGGTGATCACAAGCTATAAATCAATTTCAGAGTCAGTTGCTCACTATCACTATATCACTAACATTAGATCTATTTTGGTCAAAAAGCCCCAAAACTCATCAACCATTACAACTTTAGCACATCAGAAATAATGATAAATTATGCACTGCTTTAATGTAAATGTTTTTAAAGGGGAGGGGTGGCTCAGATTGTATGCATACACTAAAAACAGAAGTGTTAGTTTCTAACAATAATGATTATTTAATATACTCAGCAGAAGTACTAACATAAGAAGATTTGAAGAAAACTGCAATAACATTATGCTATAAATATCAATAAACATTAAACATCAAATATTAGAGATTAAATATTATGCTAAAGATATTAATAAACAATAAAAATTGTAAAAAAATTCTCATCATACTAAAAACATAATTTTTTAAAATAAGGGTCACCGATTTTAAAAAGTTGAAACGAGTTAAAAAAAATACAACATATCTATTTAAAATATTATTTTAATATTGATCTTAAAATAAAATCTACATTGTTTCAATGAACTACTGACAGCTACTTAAATACTTTATGTAGTCAAAGTTAAATAAATATTTGACACTTTTCCATGTTAGCATTTTTAACTTTAAATAATTATAATTAATTATTAACAGTCTGGGATAAGTAAAAAGGTTGTGGCAACCATGTGGAAAATATGTGGTCATATATTTTCATGACACAAAATAAAACACAATCAGGTCACGATACAAAAATTACAGAGCAACACTAAAGGACAGAAGATGAGTCATATAAAAATTTTCCAATTGAACTTAATAGGTTTGATTTCAAAACAGAACATGTTCCCAAGAGCTTTGTATATTAAATATGGTGTTGACTGCAGACTGCTGGCTTTGTGAGTCATATCATCAGTTACCATTGAATCAGATCGTCATTTGGTTAAGGAAACTGAGATATAAACTCTATAAATACAACTTGTATATTATGCGTAGTTTATATAGCTTGTGTTCATTGTGGTTGCCAGTTTCAGAGCCGTTTAAAAATTAAAACAAAAATATCAGACAATGGTACAATATAATACAACATAAAGTAGTAAGGTGCATGCATTATACATTATATATTATCACAGTAATGTTTTACATGAAGGTTCCCTTGACTAATCTCTATATTACTGCATTGTTTTTTATTATTTTATGATTATTAACTTCATCATTAATATTCCATAAGTAATGTTAATAAAATAAGGTATCACATGTATTCATTAATGTCTATTCATAACTTAGTAACTTAATAACTCAAATAATATAAAAAGCAATAATTAAATTGCAGCATGTTTTTTTTTTACTGATCTCTGGTCTCCAAGTGTAAAATACTGGAACTAACTCTATTCATTAAAGTACATTAAACACATTTGAGCATTTGTAAGCTTATATATTATTGTACAATTGATTATTCGACAATCTCACCCAAAATATGTCATGAAACTGACACGTCAGAATATTTCTGTCCTCTGAAAAAAATCCTTAACCAAACTGTTAAAATGTTAATCTTCACTAGACTGTCTTCACGAAATCCCTAGAACAAATTGTTTATTTATAGATTTGTACATTTGGCTTATGATTTTCATCTAGTAGATTAAGAGGAGTATAGGTTCAACATAATGCTTGCAGAGAAGCAGTACATAGTACATAAATCTCACAAGCTATCACACTATGTTAGGTGTAAAATAGCAGTGAAGATGCGTTTCTTGCATTCAGAATCATGAAATGGAGGTACTGTTTTCCTTCTGTTCAGCAGACTGACTTCCATCCAGGTGTGAGACTAGATTAAGAAATGAAAGATATTTAACTTGCTGTAGAAATGGGTTTACCGTATGATTCGACGCAAATAAGAGCTTATTTTAAAGAGGTCTTCAACTGTCCAAAAGGCAAGATAAGATTTCAAATAAACAGAGAAATAAAGCAAGTATTTGCACAAGCAAGATAAACATTTGACTTTTCCCCCCTCTGCTGTTTCTATAGCATGGAAATTCAAGGGAATGGAAGGAATGAGAGATTCTGAGGCCTTAAAGCCTTTTTAAATTCCTATTTGTGCTTAGATTGCTGTTTCTTGGTATAAATATGTGTATAGAAGGTATGGAGATAGGTGTTGTGCAAGGGCAGAATGGAGAGTTGAGAGTTGCCCCCCTCGAACCTTCTCCATCAAATAGAAGTTGCTGATCAACCACTTTCTTCATCTATCGGCCCCACAACATCTTTTAGACCACATTTACCTATATACAGGAATGTGAAAAGTTTGCACGGTGCCTAAATGTGTCTTATCTTCAAGGCAAAACTGCTGAAATATATTTTACTAGTCAAGACCGATAGGAAGAAATTGCATTGAGTACATCATTACAGACTTCAGTACACTCTTATTTATCCGGTGCTACATTAAAAATCAACCTGACCTCACAAAAAATTTGTAGGAATTTTGACAAGTTATTTAATTCAATGTACTATGAAATAAAAGCTATGCAACAAAAGCTATGCCCATAAAGCCCGCTCTCATGCTAACCTTTACAGCACCTAACTTTTCATACAAGCTGGCTCATGTTTATTTTCATGAAGCTGCAATATTGAGAAAATTGTTTTACAGCTAAAATAAGACATTACACCAACAAAAGGTAAAATGTACTGAAGAATGGATGTGTGTGTACCTGTGAAACTGAACTAATAAAGATCAGTTGGATCTAACCGCAAGGCCATAAAATGTTTGTGTAGAATTTCTCACATGATTATGTTAATAAGACAGTCTGTGATAATTAAACAGGTTGTGGCAGGTGAAGGTTACACGGTTTCATCTTTTCATTCACAGCAGAAGACCAAATACAGAATAAAAAAGGAAAATAGCATGACAAAGTAATTAGAGGGCAACACAAGAATATAGAGGATAAAACCTATAATAACCCTGCCCTGATCTTGATAGGGCACATGTTCCCAAGAGCTTTATACATTACGTATGATGTTGACAGTTCTGATGGCTTCACCAGTTATCACCAGCTATCACTGCATCAAAGCTGCATATATAAGTCATGAATGAGGCAGATTCAAACTCCTGACATGTTTCAACTAGGTATATGTTTGTTATTTAAAGAATATCTGAATTTCTGAAAAGCAAAAATAAAAAAACAAAAACAAATAATAAACCACCAATTACTACTCAGAAAGCAGCATACAAAACAACAAAACAACATTTAATAGAATCAAGAGGTGAAGAATGCACTAAACCAACATGCATCAAAGATACCTCTTTTTTATTACAGGTCAAGGTTAAATTTGACCTTTGTTTCTGTTTAACTAATGAGCATGGAGAATAAACAAAAAGGATAAGATCAGATTAGTGGCACACTATTAACACCTGCGTGTAAAGATCCAGACATAACTAATATTTTTTTAAACTGATGTTTATGTCACTGCAAAAGAGTTAGGACTTTGGCAAGCTCATAATGAAGCTTCCCTTCACTATGCAAGACCCTTTCAGAGAAGGCAAAAAGCTTTCATGGTCATAAATATTTGAAAAGCTGATGCACTGTTAACAACACTTGAGTGTAAAGAGATGTTTTCTTTCACAAACCCATTTCTTAATTAACACTTAAGGTCTCTGCTGTATCAGGATGATGTGCCTCTATTGATCACTCCATATACACTAGTGCTGCTGCCAGTAATCGAAACATCAATAGTGCTGAAATTACTGAACTCCACCCAGAATAGGAGCTTCATTAACCTTCTTTAACCCCACACAAATAAAACATCCTTTTTATTCCATGATCCAGTGAAATAAATTGTACCTAGCTTTTTAATGAATGCTCAGCATAGCACGAAGCCAAGCTGAGCTTATAAAGAAGTGAATTTGTTCCTTGTTAAAAATCCACATAACCAATTCAGTACCAGATGGGCCCTACAATAGAGGAGACTGCAAGAAAGTAAATGAGTTCTAGTAATATCTAGGTATGTCCTGATTTAAAATTTATATACCACAATAAATAATAACTGTTTTTAATAACATTTAATGATATCACTATACTGTATCAAAGTAAGGGTTCTGTCTTTTCTTGGATTTCTCATTCGGTGAACAGAAATATAAGATTACCTGCTTTGACAAGTACACATACAATACAACCAAATTTGTCTAAAATAAGGACGTTTAAAAAGAATGCATTCAAATTATGCCTTCTGACTTTGATACTGGACACATAAATTATACAATCACTGAGCACTTTATTAGGAACACCTGCACACTTACTCATTCATGCAGTTTTCTAACCAGCCAACAGTGCAATGCATAAAATCATGCAGATACGGCCCGCAGCTTCAGGTAATGTTCACATCAAAAAATGTGAACTAAGTGATTTTGACCATGGTATGATTGTTGGTGCCAGATGGGATTGTTTGAGTTTTTCAGAAACTGCTGATCTCCTGGGATTTTCACACACAACAGTCTCTAGAATTTATACAGAATGGTGCATTAAAGTAAAAACATCCAGTGAGTGACAGATCTGCGATCCAACCTACCTTGTGTCAACAGTCCAGGCTGGTGGAGGCGGTGTAATGGTGTGGGGAATGTATTCTTGGCGCAATTTGGACCCGTTAATACCAATCAATCTTCACATCTGGATCCAATAGAACACCTTTAGGGGATGTTGTAGAATGGGAGATTCGAAGCATGAAAGTGCACCTGAAATAAATGTAGGAATTGCATGATGCAATCATGTCAACATGGGCTGGAATCTTAAAGGAGTGTTTCCAACAGCTTGTGGAATCCATGCCATAAAGAATTGAGGCTGTTGAGGCCCTACTAAATAGTATAGTGTTCCTAATAAAATGCTTGGTGAACGTATATTTATTCATTATGTTAGTATTGGATGTGTGTTTATTGGAGTAATGCATTCATTAGTATCACTTTGCATTAAGGTGCCTTCTTAAAACATTATTTACTGTATTACTTAGCATTAACATAATGTGAACTTTAGCATAATAAAAATGACTTATGATTTATTAAAGTATGTTTACACGTGTATTAACGGATGCTTGCATCTGCATCTTAAACACACCTGCAATGATGAAAGTTAAGTCATGGCTTAATTAAATCTTCATAAATTAACACTAATTAATATGCAGCTTGTATTTATAATTGCTTACTTATAATTACTTATTAATAATTATTTACTGAACTCTGGTCTCCATGAGTTAATATCGGACTTTTCTCCTTAGTCCCACATCTAAATTTTGCCAGTTAACAAAGACCAAGTTTTTGGTCATTATTTTTTTTTTTTTTTTTTTTTTTAAATCATTATAATAATACCAGATTTGCTAATGCTACATATGATTTATTAATGCTTAAGTTCATGGTAATCAATGTGTTAAATAATGGCTGTTAAGGGTGCCTTAATGTAAGTAATAACCAGGTCTATTCAACTGGTGGCCTGTATCAAATGTTAAAAATTAGAATGTATTTCCCCCAAGAAAATTGGTTCCAGCGAAAAAAACTCTCCCCATTCAGTTTCCATTAATAGGAAAGCCGCTCTCCTGCTCTCACTCTCACCACAAAAGTGTCACTGTTTACGTTGTTCTGTGAACTTTTATCATATATGTCAGCTGAGCACAGTGACTTGCTCTTGTAGTACAATATTAGATGGGTTAGTGAGGATAAGGCACTGAAAAGGGTTCGTGAACTCAGACAGAAGGTCACTGCTTTTCTTCGCAAGAAAGTAGCAACTTTTCTATCCCAAATGCAAGATGAGGTGTAGGCTACATGGCAGAGGTATGTTTTTTGAGTGACATTTTCCTGCACTTGCACAGACGTAATCTGCAATTACAAGGAAAGGACACAATAGTCTGCGACATTGTGGATAATCTGAATGGATTTACAATAAAACTAGAATTATTTTTTAACTAGCTAACTCTCACAAAAATCCAGTACTTCCCAACACTGTACAACTTGCGAGTTTTGATAACTTCCATATAAAACACAGAGTTGGTGCTGCTTGCCAAGGATCCCTTTGCTGTTGATGCTGGGAAGAGTTTGCAATAAAATGCAAACAGGCGCTCATGTCACTGCACAAAGCCCCTGCAATTAATTGCTGGACATGCAAGCGGCACCTGATTTAAAACAGATGTTTAAATTTGTAGGATGTGAGCACTTTTGGATTCAACTTAACCAGGTCCAGTTTCCAAACACCAGAAAAATAGCTATTTTTCTGATTACTATGTTTGATACAACATATACATGTGAATCAAGCTTCTCACACCCAAATGCAATAAAAATCAAACACTGTGCCACCCTTACCAGTGTCTGTGGCTTGCTGTCACTTTCTATGAGCCTGACTTTGCAGCTCTTGCAAAATCAAGATAAGTGTAATTCAGTCACTAGAAGACAAATACACAGCACTGGTTAGAATTGTTCATTTATGAGGCATTTTCTGTTGAATTGAAAATGATATGGACAAATGTATCTCACGTGTACTGTATACCCCATTAAAGCCTAACCACATGGTTAATAAACAATTTTGACAGATGAGATTGAGGGTAATTAGTGTTGTTTTTCATAATGACATGTAAGTGCTAAAATCTGCTAATTATTTTCTTAATTTCTTTGGCCCCCCCTGCTAATTATATTTGAAGGAATTGGCCGTCATAAGAAATTAGTAGAAGAGCCCTGTGCTAAACATTCACATATTACCACATGGACATATGGATTTATATACAATCTAGCTGAATACTGACCTAACATTCACAAATTACAGAAGCAAAAAAGTCTCCACTGAACTTAAGTACAACATAGGGTTAACATCACAGTGAGAAAGAACAGCTGAATTGAAAATGCCAAATATCCTATAGTCTAAAAAGACACCATTGGTCGCGTTTAATAGTCTGACAGAGAAGGCCTAAATAGCAAGGCCACAGAAATCTATTGAAAGGGCCCATTGTAGGCAATAAAAAAAAACATACTCTCGTTCTCCCAAGGACGTCTAATTAGCAGACAACAGCTGAGACCATTTCAAATGGTAATATTTTTTCCTTCAAATGTTTCATAGAAATGTCCTATACTTCTACACACAATTGCGCTTTCTTAGTGGATCTTTTGTTCACCAAGACCCTTTTCACTGGGATGCATGTGGGCATTTTTTGAGCCAATGTACTAAATGGAAATCTCATCACACAATGGTTAAGTGGAGGGACAGTAATATTTAAAAAAAAAAAAATACATTCAGAACTAACCTCCTACATGCCAAAGAGCATAACAGCTTTTTCCACAATAGCATGGTTCCTGATTTTCAGTGTACAAAAGAAATACAGAATACGTCTTTAAAAGTTCAAGAACAACCACCATTAGCAGCAAAGAAGCTCCATCCATTATCATGTTAAATAACAATATACATATCGCATGCACACAGAATCATCATTTTGCTTGAGAAAATGTTTTCCCCACATTAAACCAAGCACTGCCAAGGGGGTGGGTGCACAAAAACAGGATTACAACTATTAAATAGTTAGAACCAAAGCTAAAAAAAAGCTGGTTATTGTGGGTGCAGCTTTCCAGATTGGCCTGATAAAATCAAATCGGTATGTAACAGATCGTGGCTCAGGGTGGTGGACCCAGGCACCAGTCAAAGCAGCACTGTAAGCTTCACTAAGATAACCTTTGGGGTCAGTGTGAAATGGTCAGTGTGTGAGTGTGGATAGACAGATTTAAAAGTGGCACATGGTGCAATGTTGTAACATTGATTAAGCTTTAAGAATTAGCACAAATAACTGGGAATAATAAGGTCATAAATGGCTATGATTAGACTACTAGATTAGATTAGACTATGATTAGAGAGTCAGAGGTAGCATTAGTACTCCGACATAATAACTCTAACTGAGTAGAATTATTAAAGTGGCAGGCGACAGTGAAAATCCTGGCTTAACACAGCAACAATGTCTAAATCCAGCACTATTCTCATGCTGACTTCTTACAGAGCTAAAAAACATGGCCATCTAGCTAGACATCTATATACATATACAGAAACACAAAACTAGCTGCTGTAACATGTTCATGAAAAAAAGGGAAGAAAGAACGCAAAATGAGAGTGGCCTTGCTCCCCATGGGCATATTAGCACGTCCACAAGATGGCCATTTTCTCTCAGACGTAATTAAGGCCACAAACAACTCTGTCAGGCAGTTTTTTAACAGCATTCAAGGGAATATAACCACACATACCCTTAGTTCCATACGGAGACATCTGACAGAAACAACTTTTGCCAAGCTGCCCCCATTTGTTCATTCCCCCCGAGGAAGCTGAAAAATCAATAATAGCACCATTTACGATGAGCATGGCCATATGACCTGTCCACCCCTTGTCTTCATCATGAGCCTCATCACTTAGTCTGGCGGCAGTGTTTTAGCCTCACACACACATACAAACACTACCCTTTTCACACTCATCAGGTCTTTAGCATTGGATTTCCACTGATGGGAATCTGACTGCAATGACTGAAACTGTGATATGAGGAAAAGAAAAGTGGTTGGTTCTAGATTTTGGAAACCTCTTGTGTGTTTTGATTTTGCAATCACATGGATGGATGGATGGATGGATGGATGGATGGAGCAGACAGAGGGCTTTCAGGGCAGAAAGTGGCATTTAGAGCTAATGACCCTCAGGTTCCCAGTGGGGTTATTCATGTTGAATCATATATTGGGCTGCTGACAGAGCATGTACACTGACTGACTATTAAAACACTGCAGCTCACAGATGGAAAACAAGTGGTGGTCATTTCAAGTTACACTTTGTCCTAGCCGAGATCACTTAGGATCCAGGACCTATCTGGGGAACGTTATGAGTGAGGAGTACAGTCTGGATGCCAATCAATCACAGGACACACACACGCACACTAGCCAATCCACATACTAGCATGTCTCTGGGAGTTGGGAGGAAGCTGAAGAACCCCACACAGACAGTAAAGTAAAGTAAAGTAAAGCAACACTACCCACTACGCCACCATGTGGCCCATGTATAGCTGACATACATTCTTTACTTGTACTTTGTTCCAAATACTTACGCAAGGCTTTAGTCTTCCACACAAAGCATTCAAGAATTAACTTAGATGACATGTACAGCATGCTTCAATTCCATTTGTTATGCCAAGGATGAAGTGGTTGTTAAATATGAATGAATGAATGCCATGCTGTATAGCGTTTTTTACCTAGTTAACCACTATCCATTTGTTCTTGAGTGTAATCAGTTTTGTAGCATTTTACTGTTTCTAACAATCATTATTCAGTTTTTCACCACAACACACCACTCAGCACAAACACACAGCTAAGTAATACAGTGTTTGTCACTTAGCTTACTATCCAGCTCACTCAAAATTTCATCATTGTTCAAGCAAGCATGAAAACATTTACAAATTAGGCCTTAGAGATTCATGATTTCAAAGATGTATAGTTTTACTGATGGTACATCTTGAATAAAAAAAATAGATTGAAGGAATGAATTTTGTGTCAAAGCACAAAATGTATTTATCATTTAACCAACTTAGCTATTATATGAGCAAAAAAGCAACTGTGTGAAGAAAGAGAAAATTATCTGTACATTGTTAGTAGAATAGCAATAAAAACTGTCTACCACTAACTACGGCATGACACTCCTACAAACATACCTTTTTATATTTTATTTTTAGACAGTACTGTTTTGTATAGTCTTACACTCTATGGTGTGTGTGTGTGGTTAATATTGAATGTAAACCCTGTTCATTTTGTGAGTAAAGACTTATGCTGATTCTGAATTGCTAATGTTATAATGCACATTTTATTCATTCTCACTTTAGACATGTCACAGAACTAAAAGTAACATCCCCAATCTCTATCAACACAGGCAAACAGATTTAACAACACAGGCATCTGAGGCATCCAACCTAAAGACTAAACCATTAAATGAGCTTGACTTTGTATGCTTAAAGAGTCAATGATTCAGTCCATCCTTTTAAGAGCTTAAGCTTATCAAAATGCCATTAGTATGCTCGAAGGACACTAGATGCCCCTGGTTGGAGGAGCAGTGACATTACCCCATTATTTAGCACTGGGACCCTCAGTGAGGTGACAGAGGAGCAAGGCCAAGTCCCATATGACTAGCTGCCTAACAGATTAAAGTGGGTTCAAAACATACAGATTGCCACTAGAAAAATGCCAGCATGGCCTTTCCTTTATGACAGCAACAAAGCAGGCCCCTGAGACCAATGTTTCTATCATTGCCGAAAGAATGACAAATAAAGCACTAAGGTGTCTTGGACAAAGGCACATTTTTTTCAACAGGTTATGGCCATATGTGGCAGGGTTTCCTCTAGCTATTTTGATACATGAGTTTCCTCTAGGCTTGTTTTTCACTGCCAATTGTGAATAGTGAGAGGTGACAATCAGATTAAAGCCTAAACTATACTGCCAAAAATATATCAGTAACACTCCTCTTAACGGTCCACAAATAAACATATTCAGCTGAGGTCAGAAGTTTATATACAGCCATCATGCACTTGAATGTCATGGCAATATAAATTAAGTTTTAATTTATTTTTGGTTTTCTGAAATCATCACAGGGTCAAAGTTACACAAACAGGGTCAAAAATATACATACACCAACAGCTTTTTTGACAAGAACAAGTTAATGGGAGCTGTAGCATCTTTGCCAAAGTCTAAAAGAAGACCCAAACTGTCACCTTCAGCTGAGAGGAATTTGGTTCAGATGTTCAGGAACAGCCCAGGAGCCATCAAGGCACAGGTATGCCATGAACTGGAAGCTGGTGGAACACTCCCTACAGTCAAACGAGTTTTACCTCAGAATTTATTCAGAATTTTCAGAATACCTTATGAATATCTTCAGAATACCTCAAACCATCAGCTAGTCAGCTGAAACTTAAACAACTAGATGTTCCAACAGGTCAATGACCCCAAACAGACATCAAAGTCATTTGCAAAATGGACAAAGGAGGCTAACTTTAAGCTTAAAACTAGTTCTGACCTCAACCCTATCCAAAATATGTGAACTGTGCTTAAAAGTCTGGTCTTTGCCAGGAAACACTTAGTGAACTAAGTGAAGAGTGGTCAAATATCCAACCAGACTTCTGCCAGAAGCTTGTTGATGGCTACCAAAATCATCTGGTCAAGGTGAAACTTGCTAATGGACCTTTAACCAAATATTAGGTGCATTGTATATATATTTTTGACTCTGAGTAGATTTCAGAAAATGCAAAAAAATTTAAACTTGTGCACAGATTTTTTTTCTATTAAAAATGTATATTGTATGGTCAATTCTCCCCAAAACAAATCACTAAAACACAAATATTGCCATGACATTCATGTACATTATGACTGTATGTAAACATATGACTGAAAATGTACTTACACTTAAATAATGCTTTCATACTGAATAATTAACACATGCAGCAAAAACTGGTGAATCAAGAATCAAGAAATGCTTATTTTAACATTAATCTCATATTATATTCATAGTATATTCATATACAGTATGAATAATCATTAATAATAGTAATGGTTAATCATTAACATCTTATTAATCAACAGAATGAGTGTAAGTGTTATTAAAGATCATCTTACAGTGACTTACCTGCAATTAAGTTAAATCACTGTAAAATCTATTGAAATTTTTTTACAGTATATGGGGAGCTCGACTTTCTATAAGAGATTAGCATGTACCATAACTCCATTACTAACTTCATAAACTGAAAAACCAAGGGTTGAGGATTTTTTTTAAAGGTGTTGGATTTAACTGTACTTCAGGTAAGGACTTAGCTGAAGTACTTTATTCTCCTTTTAACACTTTCATTCAGTGTTTCTGCTTTTGTCGGCTGTGTTAAATACAATATGCATTTCTCTGGTCCTTTTTGAAACAGACCACCACTACACATTTAAATAAGAGTTCTCACGAATGCCTTTCGACAGGCATGAATTATAAACCTACGTCTAATGGCCCTCAACAGTACGACCCAGCATCATCAATCACTTTTCAAATCTGTCACATTCAGGCCTTTAGTAATAGAACATTCCTCCTATAATTACATTCCTTAGTGAAGTTCTTTCAGAAAGGCTAAAATACTGATATCCCACACAGCAACATAACTGAAAGTGTGAGACAGCAAAAGTAATGCTTTTCTTTTAACTTTGATCAACATCTACATTAACAAAAACTGACAAACTATGAAGGCTACAAATCCTTTCTATAAAGTGGATGGGCATGTGATGATTCTCACAGGAATGTATGGAGGCATGGCATCTGCATCACTGTACCATTTCTGGAATTTGTACAGAATGTTATTGTATAAACAATCTGATACAGTATCATGTCTGCTATTGAACTATTTCTGTTGTTTTGTAATTTTTCCTTAATGTCTTGTGTTCATTCATGCCAGCTTTATGCATTCTTCTATTAAAATAAAAGAAGCTTAGATTTTCAGCATCAAATTCAAAGCTTCATGGCTAAAGATTAACTTGGTCAACTATATGGAAGCATGATATGGTAAGTAAAGAGGGTTTGGGACAGTGTTTTATCCTCTCTTTTGCCAAAGACATACATCTGACAGTGGCTTTGCTGGCCTGCCTGGTAACTCAATGCCTAATTCCAGCAAAGTGCATTATGGCAAAACATGGCATTCTGACAACATTAACTAGTTTTTACATCTTCTTCTGGTAATGTCAGATTATTTGGATTCCCTTTAATGCAGAGGCTCATTTTTTCTAAAAGGAAAACCAAACCAAATCTGGTTCCTCTTCTTTTGTCATTTGAATATATCCCAGCAATGAAGCTAACAGAGAAATAGCTTCTTCCTTGGGCTGACAGTTCCGGGCCTTCAAATTCTAATCATCCATTTGTCAAACAAAAGGCCCAGCTGAGCTCACTTAAGAGCATTTACAACATGTTCACTCCACATTTAGCCAGTGTAAACCAGAAGAACCATGGCATTGTAAGTTGTGAACAATGAAGGAACAAGTGCAATCATGGTGTCCCATCAATCTTAAAGAAACCAGTCCAAAAGAACAATGCACAAGAGTCTCTATGAGAGGGGAAAACCTTTATTTTATACCTTTTATTTGTCTTCGGGTATACTAATACAATGTTTGTGCTTACTAATAATATACTCTTCCTTTTAACCAAATACTGCTTTTTTTTTTTACATCAGATTCATTCTGTATACTATCTTGAGTCCCATCTTGGGATGAAATGTCCCATATTAACATTGAAATGTCAACGCCTGTGTGTTTCATCAAGCTTCATACACACCTCTGGTGATCAACACCTGGGAATTCAGGCCAATTTCTAACAAACTGATGTACAACCTACTATGAAAGTGTTATGATGTGTTTTATTTAGCTATTTTTGTCACTTAACAGCATAGACAGAAATATATATTTATGCATGTCTGAAGTAGCAATATATGGCAGGACCAAAGAATAAAAGAGCAAGTAGGACAACTCAATTTTCCCAAGCCCAAACTTAGTCCTAGATGATATTTACATTGATGCAGTAAAATGCAATAGGCATATATTTCATTCCCTGGTGTCAAGTTCATCCCCCTCTTCCAAGTGTGCACTCAACAAAGAAATCAAAGAATTTATCTTTTTTAACCCTCTGTGTTCTTGTTAACAATTTGATTACATAAGTTTTGAGCTTAATGTTGCATAGCCAGGTGAGCAACTCAATTTTGATTCACCCAATAGCATCAGGTGAACTATTGCCCCAAGGCATGTGTCTGAATTTTAGGAAATCCAACAGTAACACTGTACTAACTAATATAACCAATGCTGATGGGAATGGAGCTCTTCACATGTTTAAGGAATCTCCCAGATGGCATGTGAGAGCAGGCTGAAGTGTAAGAAAGAGATAGAGGGAAGTCCCCTATTCTTTTATACACATTTACAAATAGCAGAATTTTAAATATTTTTTTCACCTTGATACTCCTGGATGAAAAAAAATGTTCCAACTATAATCTCTTTAATTCTACACTTGAGAAACAGAGCCAAACAAATAAACATTTTAAGATAGATAAATTTTTTTAGTAAAAACAGAAGGGATAAGCAAATTATTGATACTTAGCAGGTATGATGTGAATTTATAAATGTACTTAATTTAGTGTTTGTGCCTAAATATTATGTTAAGCATATGCATTACTAATATTTATTTCTGCTTAATCAGGTAATTCATGACAGGCTTATTACCTCTACATATTATATTGAATGTACAGGTGTGTGAATCAACTGCAAGTCCATCTCTACAAGCTTTGCTATGCAACTCAATTCCTCTTCATAGACAACTAAGCTGGAGTAGCCAAACTGGGCAGAGTAAGCTGTTTTGGCTGAAAAAATCCATTCTGCAACAACTCTCTCATTACCACCGCTGGCACTGACATGGTGAAGGGAATTAACCATCCATGACATACACACACATGCTCTCACACACACGTCGCAGAATTTTTGGCTAAACCACTTGAATCTTCCGTCAGCAATTTGGCAACTGGTTTTTCTCCGAAAAGTAACCTTCTAGTCATTTTCTTCTTCCCTTTGTGGGAAAGCTGATCTGAATTATATTCTAAATAACACAAATAAGCAACATACAAATTCTAAAGCATGATGGTCATTACGGTCATGTTCCAGAGCATTAGTATATAATTAAGGCGGGTGAATAAGATGTCACTGACATAGCGCCTAAACAGTGCTTGTAGAAGAATGCGCCTTTCTTAGGATTTAGTGCATTTAAAAGCAGCTAAGAGCCAACAGCTTACAGCAGCAACACAAGAGAAAGGAACATCAGTGAGCCCTGATGGAGAGGCACAACTGCATGAACGCTAAGCAGTTTTTTGAATATTACTGACCCAGCATTTAGAAAATACGAAGCACGTCAAAGAAAAAAAAATGAGTGCTTTTTTAGTCTGAAAATCCTTTCACCCTCTCATATTCAGCTGATCAGATTAAGAGAGAGGTTTAAGAAGATTTGGACCAAAAAAAAAAAACCTGCAAGCTGCAAGAACAGTTTGTGATTCATTGGCCTCAGGCAATTCATCATAGAAATTGAGTTTCTAATGCAGCATCTTGTGAATCCCTTTTTGCCCCGTCAACATTTTAATACATTACATTGAGAATGTAAATCGCGTTTTAAAAAAAGATGGCAAAACCTAGCACTAACTGCCCCCCTCGGTCTTTCGTCTCTCCCCCAAACCCCACCTCTCTCTCTCTCTCTCGCTCTCTCTCTCTCTCTCTGTATGCTAAGGCACTGACAAACTCACTCACTCCCACCCTCACTGCCCAGTGTACTTTGGCCAGATCCGAGGAAGAAACAGCTTCAGGCCCAGTAATTCTTTGTGGCTGAAAAGGAAGGCTAAATCTTATTATGCCACTTAACTTGTTATTTCTAGCCTGCTGTGGGCTTTAACACAAAGTCAGTAGGATAAATAAGTTTGTTTCTTTTCTTCTCTGGTCTCCTCCCACTCATCTTTAAAAAAAGAGAAAAGAGAAAGAGCAAGAAAATGGGGAGCACAAATGGAGGTGGATATTCTAGACTTCCTACAGAGTGCACTGCTAAAAGTACATGAACTGACTCTTTTACCAAATCTCAATACTTCAGTCAGTCTCTCCATGTACACAAGAAGCATTCAGTTCTTACATGCAAAAAGCATCTCTTTGTCCATTCTGATCCCTGAGCTAATCAAGGTCTTCTAATTGTATTTTATCCTAAGCAATTTTTGCATTTCAAAAAAAAGATTTGATTCAAAATAATACTGTATGTTCACTATAAGCACTATACTTGTAATAAATGGATATTTTCATATTATCAGGTCATAATCCTTCTGCATTTGTATTACCAATACTTACATTACCAGTGCCATTGCCCAAAACAATATTAGTATCAGTGCATCTCTAGCAGACACACACGCCCCATCGTCTTTTAAGGTACGTTTTGCTGCATCTTAGTGCCATAGCAAAAAAAAACATTAATTTCTGTTCATTACTTCAATATAACACAGTCAAGTGCACAGTAATGCATGCTGAAAATCCTCACCTGAAGGGAAAAATGGAAAATAATTGGCAGCCTTGCAGCAGTCATAACCCCATTCAGCCGCAGCGCGCTCGCATATGGCGCCAGAAATCTGTGAGTAAATCTGCTATTAATATGTATAAGTGTTATAATCTCTGCCTGAATGAGCTGGCGAATATGAGGGGAAGATTTAGGAAATCCGACATGAGTTTTTTAGACAGGAAAATGGCCACCCCTCTTAATCACATTTGAAATGATGCATTTCATATCAATCAGCGGACCATGCGCCTGGCAGGTTTCAATATAACGCTCTTTGACATAGTGTCCCTCCATTATGAAACCAATTCAGTTGATTGCACTGCTCACAGGCCATATAATCTTTAATAATCTCACTCTTAATTGCTACACATCAACTCGTCTGGCTATTAAGAGTAATATGATATATTGTGTGTGTGTGTGTGTGTGTGTGTGTGTGTGTGTGTGTGTGTGTATATGGACTTGAGTGTATAAATACGTTTGGGTTTGTGATTTTGCACGTGCATATGTGAATGCTGTACATTTTTTTTTTTTTATATACAGCCAGGTCCATAAATATTTGGACATTGGCCAAGCTATTGTTATTTTTTCTGTCTACCACAGTATATTGGAATTAAACTTAAATAATGAGCAGACTTTCTGCTTTAATCTGAGGATATTTACATCCAAACTGGGTGAGTGGTATAGGAATTACAGCTTTTTTTGTTCATAAACATTTTACTTAAGAACTAGAAAAAGCCAAAAGGTTTGTTTTGGGCAAAGCACCCAACATGGAGATCAATCATTTTTGGCAATCCTAGGCCTTAACATTTTTCTAAACTCCAGATTTATAGTTTAGGACTACTTTTTACTAAGTCAGTAACATACAGTTCCCTCTTAAAGTATTGGAACAGCAAGGCCAATTCTTTTGTTTTTGCTATACACTGAAGACATTTAAGCTTGAGATCAAATGATGAATATAAGACGATAGATCAGAATCTCAGCTTTAATTTCCTAGTATTTCTTTTATCTTTTATTTGGGTGTGGATGGGTGCTCTCTCTTCAGTCTCCTCTTCAGGGGATGAAATGCATATTCAGTTGGGTTAAGATCTGGTCAATGGTCAAATATCTTCCACTTTTTTGCCCCTGATATAAAGTCCTTTGTGGTCTTCTTTGAACCATGGATTGTGATACCTTCACCCCTGCCCTTTGGAGTTTGTTAATGATGTTGCTGACTATTGCTTTTGGGTTTTTCTTCACAGCTCTCACAATGTTTCTGTTATCAACTGAATCTATTATCAATCTAACAGGGAACACCTGGGCAACAAGAAACACCTGTGTCAGTCACATGTTCCAATACTTCTAATTTCTTGAAAAATGCATCATACTCTAAGTTGTTCAATGCATGTAGATTTAAATATCAGGGAATAAAAGCTGAAATTCTGATCGATCATCTAATATTCATCTTTTAATCTCAAAAACATCTTCAGTGTATAGCAAAAATAGAACAATTTGCCTTGCTGTTCCAATACTTTAAGAGGAGACTATGTGTTTTGTAACTGAGTAAAAAAAACAAAGGAATATTCCTTACAGTATCTTACCTGTCTACAGTGTACATCTCAAATCACCTTACATTCAACAGTAAAAGCTGTGAAAAGCTGGATCACAGCCCACTGTTGGTTCCAGTAGGTTTGAAGGCTAAATGAAAGGTTTTTAAAATGCAAATAGTAACCATAATAGTAAAACCAGTTTGTGTTAGTACTCAATAACAGTCTAGAATAGCACATACAGTAATTGTGCAATTTGAGACGCAACGTTAGTTTGTGTAGCAGAGGTAGATGGATGTGAAAATGTGCCTGTTTCTGTTGCTGAACATTAGTGCAGCATGTCATCATAGTGAAAATACTTAAAGAGCATATACATTCATTTAAAATAGGAGCACACAAAATTGATATCTTCATACAGTGATATTCCTAATTAAGAATGTAAAACAAATAAAACAAAATAAATTGGCAACACTTAGTCCATGTGTGTTTAATTGTGTTATTGTAGAGGCACATGGGCCTACTAGTGTGTGTGTGTGTGTGTGTGTGTGTGTGTGTGTGTGTGTGTTTAAGCCCTCTCTCCCAGTGGCCTTACAGAGACTGAATGTAGGTCTCCTCACCACGTTTCTCCTCAGCAGTCATTAGCTGGCTGACTGGCGCGCTGTAGTGAGTAGGCTTGACTTTATTTAATGCTTCAGAAGGCTGTTTCACTACGAGCCTCATGTGTAACGAAAAAGTAATCTCAAAGTGAAGAGAGTAAAGCTATGGGGGGAAAAAAACTCCTTCATCTCCATCCCTGCAGCTTGCCTGAAGCACCTGATGGTCTGAAAGTGCTGATTGTGAAAGGCCATTGGACAGCCAGTCCATGAGTCCTAAATGCTAGTGTTTGAGAGAAGAGTTCTTGTTAGTTTTAGAAACTTATGACTGTTAAGAACAGTCTACACAGATATAGTGTAGTTAGTTTGTCACAAAAAAAGATAAACAGGCTTCATAAATTGAATGACAGACAAGTAACTCATCGACTGCTTCCTGCAAACTTGGCGCAGAACACAAGTATGCTAAACAGTTATACAGGTATAAACAGCTAAAAGTACTTAATTTTATTGCACATAAGATGCTGTTTGTTAGCTGTTACATTCACAATGCATTATGGGAACGCTACAGCCCCAGATAGTGCTCTGTATAAAAATGCAATATAGACTATTAAGACATCTCAGAGTCTGTGTTTTTTAGCATTTGGAATATTTCTTAATGCTGGAGGTTCTAGTAAGAACACCACTATACTTATCTAGCAAGACTGGATCACTCTGGCTTTAATATCTAGTTTAAAAGAACTGGACTGTTCTCTATACACAGTGACGTATACAATGCTTGGGTGGTTGCATTTTATCTTTGGTCACAATATAATACATTTTTTTAAAAACATAATATTCATTGAAAACTCAAACTGCCACAAACTTGAACTGTAACAAGAAACTACAAGTTCATCATATATGAACAGATACAGCACTAAGTGGTGCATCACTTTCACTGGAATCATAAAAAACATCCTTCCTTTTTTGTCTTTTATATGTAAATAATGTTTCGTGTAGTGCCTGGTGAATAGAATTGAGTCACTGAGTTTTGCTCCCAATTTTCAATTTTCCCAATGTTCACAAAGTGTAAATCAAAACATACAAGGATTTCATCTCACTTAAGTCCACTTAAACCCTTCTCGGCTGCAGAAGAGCGCACTTGAACTGTCACAGGTAGGCCTATTTCACTAGGCCATCTCTACACCCACAGTGGCACTACAGCAGTGTTTATGAATTTGACATATGACATATTGCACATCTGAAAATCCATCCAAACTAAATTTGGTAGGAGTTAGAATATTAAACAGATGTAAGATACCATTAATAAAGCTCAGTCTGCCAGTAACTTGGCCATTGTTCAAGGTACAGGTAGTGTACTGAACATCCTTGCGATATCACCACAATTATCGCCATACATTTTGAACAGCAGAATCTAGTTCATTCATCTATTATCTATACCTCTTTATCCGTCTGGGTCGTGGGGGAAGCTGGAGCCAATCTCAGTAACTTCGGGCGAGAGGCGGGGTACACCCTGGGCAGGTCACTAGTCCACCACAGGGCCAACACAGATAAACAACCACACACGCTCGCATTCACACTTATGGGCAATTTAGAGTAGCCAGTTGCATGTCTTTGGACTGTGGGAGGAAACCTGAGCACCCGGAGGAAACGCATGTATTCTGGGGAGAACATGCAAACTCCACACAGAAAGGCTGTGGGTGATCCGGGGATCGAACCCAGGATCTTCTTGCTGTGAGGCGACAGTGCTAACCACTACACCACTGTACATTTACTTGTACAATCTGATCTCATGCAGTGGTCAGAAAAGCAAGACTGATATTTGGGTAACTATCTGTGTGGCGTGTCGCATGTTCTCCTCATGTATTTGTGGGTTTCCTCTGGGTTCTCCAGTTTCCTCCCACCTCCCAAAAACATGCCAGTAGATAGCTACTCTAAATTGTCCCTAGGTGTGAATGAGTGTATTTAAGCAGTATGCAACGTGAATTGGCATTTCATTCAGGTTGTATCCATGCTTCAAGGCCACTGAAGCCACCAGAACCACAAAGTGGTTACTCAAGATGAACGAATGAATGAATACTATTGTTTCTGTCAAGATCAAAGGTTTCAGAAGACATTCGTTCCTTATCCACAAATGCTATGAATTATGAAATTCATTTTATAATAAAATTATTTTCAGCAACCAAAATACACATTTAAATCATGCACTATTATTCACTGGTAATAAAGAAAGGAACACTAATATTCAAATCTGTCTTTAACCTTTCAAGGCAGGAGGATTATAGAATAAAGGCTCTATACCAAACTACTTCCTCACCCCCTCCAACCGGCAGCAATAATAATGATCATTATCACCATTGTACGAAAAACGGATTATCATATCAGTGTACAAATGCAGGAAAACCCCTACTATTATAAAGTCATTTCATTCTCATCAGGATAGCCGTTTGAAAATGGTGGGAGTGCTCAGTGTGTGACGAGGCCATCACAGGTGACTGTTCTCTCTCTCTGTGTGTCATTGATCTATGAAGTCTGTATTTGAGGTATTCAGGCTGCTTAAGGTGCAGACTCTCTCAATATGGGACTTGCATATTTTTGATGAAAAAACAATAAAATCAAAAATGAAATATGCTTGTCATTTCTGGGTTTTCTTTGGAGGGGCTTATTGAAACACTGATTGTAGTAGAATATCATTTGGTTTATATGCGTAAACTTTATTCATCCATGAGCTACTATTTAAAGGTTTCACATCCAATCATGAACATTTTTTACCAAGTTCTATACTTTTAAATACACCTTTTCTTTAATGAATGGAAGAATCAATGAATAAGAACATTAAGAAGAATTAATGATGTTAAAGCTTTAAATAAGGAAGAGAAGTCAACTAAAACCTTCAGAATCTTTTCATCCTGTATACTTAGATTCATCTCAATTATTAAATCTGATTCAAGCTGTGAAACTGAAACCTAGTGTGGTGAAGGGACACTAGCACCCTATGGTGGATGAAACAAGCACTACTTTTGTCACACAGGAACTATGAAAATGAGAGTAGTTATTCCCCTCCTAGCCAAACAGCAGCCTACCTAAGTGTTAGTCAGGCTTGCCTTCACATTTTCATGTTCAATATTTAATGGTGAGGTCACACCTTGTACTGCACACTCCCTCTGTTTTTCACAGCAGTGTGCTTATATTTCTTAAACATATGTGCTTCTTTAATTAAATCATACCTCAATTCAGCGTGTCTCAGTCTTATTGACGGCAAGGTCATAAAATTATTAAGATGAGTCACCGGGAAAATTGTGGCGAGCAGGAGGTGGCAGAGAGGTTAATTAAGTGGCAATTGCTGTTTCTTACTTCGAGCTAGCACTGCATTCTTCCGTCCCTGACAACCTGGGGCGAGTGTGCCATTCTCCAAAAAAAAAAAAAAAAAAAGCCTGCGCTTACTGTGGAAAAGTTAAACAAAAATTAGACTAGGGGCACTACAATTGACACTCTGGCTCAAATTTTGATCATTGATTTTTTTCCTTTTCGTGATTGGCCTTATGTTGTTTTGAGCAAAGGATTAACAGAAGAATAATAAAAAAAATGCCTATATATTTGGCCTTGCATCAACTTAAGCATTTTTGTTTTTTATTAATTACTGATCGAAATCATCAGGCCCTGTACTACAGACATTCATGGTCAGTGTTTCAGTAGAAGGAATGTCAACTGTTTCATATTGGTCTACAATAATATTCATTGCAGCAAATAAGATCGAAAAAATTCAATATCAGTCCAAAAAAGAGATCATTTTGTCTGCTAGAAAACTACATTTCTTGCACAGAAACAGAGCCAACAGATTAAACAAAAACTAGCATTTCTCAGCTCCCTGCTGAACCAATTTTTTTGAGAAGCTGTTTTGAAAAAAGTATTAATTGCAGAATTCCAAAAATACCAATATCTTTGGCCTTGCGCTACAATTGGCATTTGCTTCATTATTAACTACAGATGAGGCTATAGTTACACTCTGTATTGGAGCTTTTTCACGTAACTTAGTAAATCAGTCAGAGAGGGCTATAAAAAAATGTATGACCTTTGAGTAAAAGGAAGAGCAAAATTTTTTGCTTGTTCATATTCTTTTTTGACAAAACAAAAAAGGGTCATTATAAAATTATCCATTTTGGATAGAAGGAGGTCCAGTTGCAATCCAAATTTTTAATTTTATGTGCAAATAGCAATGGTTCTGAGACAGTTCTTTATGGAAACTTTCAAAAGTATCCTGTGTGAAACAGACAGTCCTCGGGGCATTATTTAAGAAACACTGACTACACAGCAGTGTGCTGCAGTATAATTCTTCACTGCTGGGCAATATTGCAAAAATACACTAGTTCTGTAACTTACTTAAGCATATTTCAAACACCTAGCATGTGTCACTCCTGCCACTTGTCATGAAAGGCTGCTGATGAATGCCCCAGATGTTGCTCCACGATAGCCTCATTTTCCTTTTGTGAAAATTATGACACATTTTTTCACCCCCAGTTGAAAACTTGTTTTGATCTGCACTCCCAGTCCCTCATTGGATTTGCCACTTCAAGTTGAGGCATCTGCTCTCTGGAAGATTGAACAGGAGATGGGAATGTGTATTGTGGCTACATTCACAGAGCCTGAAAACACAGCACCTCAGATCAGACAATACACTGATTTAGTTCCAGACATTTAGTCTGTTCAAAAGCACCAAAAAGAAACAGTTGGACCTTTTGGTTTATCTTAGAAATGTTGTTTAAATTAAGGGTGTGTCCCACATGCTAGTTCTGATTAATCAACTTAAATTGTTAAGAAAACAAAAGACCACATGCACAGTGTGTAAAGAAGTGTATTTAGAAAAAAAAAGACTAACAGAACTGTATAGAAGTCTTATTTTGTAGCTGTATGAACACTTAAAAATAATGACTTGTTAGAACAAAATCTATATGCTCCTGCATTTGGGACAATTCTAAAAATAGCACATATTCTTGTTAACACATTGACTAGACATGAATTCCAGCATTTTGAGACATAAATTAACTCTATTACACATGCTACAAAACTCTTTGGTGGGTGGGACCAAAAAAAATGCATGTCAAGTAGACCAATAAGTCCTCGACTTCAACGGTGGATTAAAGTGTATCAATACAATAGGCTAGAGGCAAAAACACTATGTGTGATATATAATATTAGTCTGGCAGAGAGAGACTGAGCACAAGAAAAAGCATTGGAAAACACTGAAGAGGAGGGGAGGATACACCAAACAGGAGGATTAAGAGCAGTGCAGAAGAAGCTGATAGCTCTCTGCATGCAAAATGCTATTAAGCAACTTGAAAACCTCAGAATGCAGTTATAACAAACAGCACAGTGGTTTTGTTAAAATAATGCAAAGTAGAAAGTTTTATCTGGGGAGTTGTGTGTTCATGTACAATGAGTAACACTCGTCTTTGCTTGCTGCCCTCCCCTCTGGCTTTGATACCAAAGTTATAGCATAACTGGCATTTAAAAAAAAAAAGAAAAAAAAATCACCGGGGGCCTTTCAAGGCAGCCAGCCCTCGAAAAAATCACCACAGATAGGAGGAGTCGGGGAAAGTTGAAGAGAGCAAACAAAGCCTTTGGCTGCGTGGCCTGATAAACAGTAAAGAAGTGTCCGGGGTAATGTATTATTCGCCCAGGAAATTAATCAATTTCTGCACATGCCCTGGCCCTCGCAATTATAAGCCACAAAAATGCTATCCATCACTTTCAAAGCCAAGGGGACAAACAGTGGTCAGAGCTTGAAGTGAGTGTACCCTGAATGCAATGGAGTAAAAAGTGCATTTCTTGCTGTCCTGGCATTACCTATGCAGATCTTTATCAAGAGTGGCCAGTGAGTCTATTGTGGCTATTTTGCTCGTCTACAATGGCTTTCTGTACAGCCAAGCTAGCAGGGAATTGGCTAAAATTATACTCCCTTCATGCTTGGCTAGGTAGCAGCTTAGAAACAAGCTGCTTTTGGAAGCCAGGAGAAGATCACTGATAATAGAAGCTTCTCATCCTGTTGACCTTTCTTCTGTGCATTTTCCTCCTTTTTTTCTGCAATGTTCCTTGATGTTTGTGACAGCAGAAAAGAAAAACTCAGTGTGCAAAGGCCAGAAAACCAATGCTATGAAAACTAAAAATATGTACAAACACGTACACACATTATATTATATTACATTATATATATACCCACACACACACATACATTTTATAT
>JAQQZR010000036.1:9331331-9345324 GCA_030068235.1 Notoglanidium macrostoma | reverse complement strand
ATATATATATATATATATATATATAGATAGATAGATAGATAGATAGATAGATATAGATATATATCCCTAATGAGCAAGACCAGACTCAGACCAAAAGACCAGTTCAAAGAAATCACTGAAAGCCTAATATTGCCATGATATTCATGTCCATGATGAGTGTATGTAAACTTCTGACCTCAACTGTACAATGCCAATACAATGTCACATTTGCTGCAGAACAGCTCGCCCTGCAGTTCATATGCTTTTAGATACCCTTTCTGCTCATCTTTGTGTCTCAACACTGTGAGGTCACCAGCGGAGGTGCTGTCCGCATGCAGGATCCGGCCTGAGCGAGCAATATTGACATATTTCTGAGTAAACATCAGTGGCAAGGCATGCGCTTGCACTGATGTTGAGATGGGCCGATTTCACCCTATCTGATTTCCCCACATATTTCAGGGGCTGACTAGACTAAGCAGGAGTCGGGGGCAGGAACAGATAACGAGTGTCTTTCACACAGCACCGACACGTAGTGTGCTTCTTATCTGTGCACCTCCTCACATGCTGGAGCGAGCAGGACAGGGAGAAGATTGTTACATTTGGTGATTTGTTTTTGCTTCTTGGAGCAGATAAAAATAGAGGAGGAGGAATAAACCAGTGTGTAAAACCAAGGAATCTATGCAGCGGACAGAGTCATGCACAGCTAACTATTTTTACTTACTTCACCTTTTGTTTTTCTGATATTTTAGTTGGATAAATATACAATCTTTTATTAAAAAAGGACTATTTTGATTAAAAGAGCAGAAAAAAAATATTGGAATTTTTTTGGGAACAACCTATTGGAAATTTCTGAATATTGCTTTTGCTCCTACGAAAAGAGATTACTTGTAATCAGCGACTCTATTTAAATTCCATGAATTCTGTGTCTTCTTTTAAAGGATACAATTTCCAGGACTGCATGAGCATACAAAGGAACACACAGCTCCTCCACACTTTTTGTTCCATCCACAAAGCAGGGAGAAATGGACCACCGTAATATGCATGCAGGTTTACATCCATTAGCAACAGTGCTCATGTAGTTGCGCATTAAACCCAGCTGAAGGGTTGATCTCCAGAGACGTCTGCTTTTCCCCACAACACCTAACGTGCCGTCTTTATTCCATTCTCCATGATGTCAGCAATTAAAATATAAGGTAAACTTTTCCAGGAGCCCTTTTCATGCAGCTGAAAGGCATTGTGTTGCAAATGGGTAATAATGTATTCATCCCTAGGTAAACACCCCTGCCATGTCCCTTTGGCAGAACAAAATGAAAGTGATAATTTCTCCCCCCTCTGAGAATTTCTCTCTTTAATTCTGACAGTAAACTCACAGCTGTTATGGAGTGCTAAGTAGGATTTAAAACTTGTCAAACAAGACATGTTTGAAATTGCTTTAAATAAGAGTACTGTGTTGCTGTCAGCCAGAGGCTTAGAGGAACAGATCCTTACTACTGAGGAACTCTGTGAGACTTCTGTCCTCCTCTGGGTTCTTAACACTGTAACCCAGCACCCCCTGCTGGAGACATGGACGCACTTCAAACAGTCATTACTATCAGAAATACAAATCTCCCAAATCAGATGTTTGTGTAATACAGTTTTTTAAAAATATATTGTGGTCAATAAAATTCTAAAGACATTAGGGAAATGTACTAGGTTAGTAAGGTGTGATTTTAAATCAACTTATATTTCAATCATCTCTCAATAGCTACATAAGACACATGAACTGTAGATTTTTAATAAATAAAATTTTCAGCTGTTTATTGTTGTTGTTTTACAAAAGCATTAGGAATCCTGGAAGAACTGTATGTATAAACAAAATGTATATGAAAGTATATATGCATACATACATACATACATATGAAAGTACATATTTTAGAGAAAGAGAGAGAGAGAGAGAGAGAGAAACCTATCCATTTTGAACTGTTTGTTAGGGAAACGCATCTCTTCTTTATTAGATAACTTATATTTCCTATGCAGTCATGATAATACCCATGTCCATACCATCAGTTAAATCTTATGAAGCCACTATATACATTCATGTAAGTCCACATAACGTGCAAATAAAAAAAATAATAAATTTAAAATCTGAGGACTTATTTTTTGCTAAATTTAAGGGTGTAGAAATATTCCATATATTGCAACAGAGGTTATTCCAATGACAAGACTAGTTGCATATTCTATTTCCAACGCATTGTGGGATTCAAAATTGACAGGAGATGGCCTGGGGAGAACTACTAGAAAGCTGCTTTCGAAACTACAGCATTGAAGCAATGCACTGCTTCATAATAATATAAAAATGAAAGTTTAATCCATGTAACCAATCCACAGACACTTTAAACCCAGTGCTTAGAAGCTCGAACTGGAACGTATTTGCTTGTACCTGTGCAAGCTTTGCAGGGATATCCACCCCAACACAAAACTTTATTCATGGGCAAAAATAGTCAGTGAAAAATGTTTGATGTGAAAGTACTGCCACTTTGTGTGGCTTTCACATAGCAAAATGGGAACCCAATATGCTGATATTTCTAATATTCAGGGTACCTTATAGTTGCATATTTAAAGAAAAGGCCAAGTCTCCATTTAAAGCACAATTTTTCTAGTACAATTAAATTAATGAGAAGCAGCAAAAATGGTAACTCAAATAAAGCATGTTATGTTTCTGTGAAATCTGGCTACAGATATCCCCTAAGCAAAATAAGTTGATTGTGCTATTGGAGGAGCATTGTGTTGCTAACCTTTGGATATATCTGTTAAGTGAAAAAGTAAAGGGGAGAAGAAATCAGTGTAGCAAGATTTACTCACACATCCATCACTTCAGTGTTCAGGAATGCAGTATTAATTTCCTACTAAATGAAGGTAGTGTGCTATTCATGATGAGTGAATGCTGTAAACTAGATAAAATCCAGAGTTATCAAAACAAACCTGTGGCAATACATTAGAGTAAATCTGTTATAAATGTTTTCTTGAGTAATTCTTGGTGAAGAAGGAGTATTGTTGTCTCATGACATGCAACTGTACAAGTCATACGCAAGCTGTGCCACAGGTGCAATGCTAGTCACTAATACAGACTTGCAGCAGGTGTGCATGCATTTAGCAGCTAAATCCTGTGATAAATATTAATAAAACATTTAAACGTACCAGGGTGTGGGCCCGGCTGTCACTTACCCAAATTCTTCTGAAGAGCCCTGGTCCATGTCTGAGGAGAATTACTGATTAGAAGTATCTATAGAACTTTAGCTACAAAGCTTGGTAAGAAATATGACCAGTTCATCCAATCATTTGTACTGGTAGATAAAATTTTAAAAATAATAATAATTAAAATACAATAACTCAGCTGTCAGCGACATGCAAGGACAGACTTGGTGTTACAAAATATCTCCGCAAATAATCAAATGGCTTTTAACTCCATTGTTAAGAACATAAGTCATCTGGTAGGAATGCATTACTGCAGTAATTACCCCATCATCACACAAAATAACAGGAACAGCCTTCGTGCATCCCCGTTGTGCGTTCCCCGTTGACAGGGTAGGATATTTGTTATTTTCTGAGTCTTTAGTAAATAAGAAAAACAAATTAGTCACCAACGGTGGCACAATTGCTTGCAATGGGGATGGGATTTTTTTTAATTGAAACCAAATTTTAGATTAGTTTCTAAACAATGTTTTACATTAATAAGGAAATCTCGTATACATTGAGGCAACACGTCACGCTTAGCCAGAAATATTAATAGCTATTAATGTAATAAAAAAAAAAGCACATTTTTTAAATTATTTATATAGAAAACCATACCCAAATGAGCTATATACCATACAAGTTAGAGAACATAGCTAGATGTATAGTATATAGCCTGCTAGTCTCATAGATATTTTTCAAATAACTAGCTGTTTTCGACCCAACTAGAAAATATTGGAAAATTTGTAATCTGCTGCACTCTCATTTCCTCTTGGTAAATGAAAAGGATGATGGGGAAATCTTACTGGTTACAACACTTAGTGGCCAAGCATTCATGACGTGTTTAAGTAGATTAACGTCTGATTCTTCAATGTGCTGCCAGAATTCTGAGAAGCAAAGAGAGAACGGGAAGAAAGGAAGGATGGGTGTGGAGGTCTAACCCTCAGAAACACCTTGTCCTGTGATCTGGCATCCACTTATGTCGAGTTTTTATCATACAAACGGATTAGGCTGCCCAGTCTAAGTGCCTCCGAGTTATTAGCACCTTCTTATACAAAATACAACAACAATCCCAAAAACACTGATTGCAGGGAACAGTTGAAATATGATTTCCTTATAGCTATTAATATGTATGCCTTAAATAGAAGCACACCGCTAAGCAGCTTATGATATTATGAAAAGAATGTTCCCTCAGGGACATAATATGCCAACAGTGACAGTAAGGAGAGATTCACATTTACCCAGATTGGCTGGTACTTACGTCAAGCATTCTCCGTGCTTGTGGGAGGGAACATGGGGCAGTGGCAACAGCTCGCTCTCGATAAGCACTTACCACGAATAAAAGACAAGCATGAAAGTGAGGTTTAGCCTTTTTAAAGATTCCCCAGCAAATGTAGAGGCAGATAGGGTAGATGCCTTTGGTTCCGGACGTGATTAGCCGTCTGTGACGCTCTGTTCGCACAGAAACAAGACATTGCAGAGACATTGTCCAAGCTTGTCCAGGTGGGGGACCTGTCATCCAAACCAGGGCTTAGCAGTGCGCTGCTCTGAGCAAGAGATTAGAACCTGAGAATTTAGCTAGATTTTCCTTTTTTTTCTAACACATGCTTAATCCAAATTTTTCTCTCTCCCTCTTTTCTATGTTTCTCTCTACCACACATACACACACACAAGCCTCAAATCTTCACATTTATTTTTTCTTTCCCCCTTAAATCATATTTATCTCCCATTTTATTCACATGTTTCTTCTTTCTTCCAGATGAGCTGGGTTTGATTTGTGTTGTTCAGGCATTTTTTTTTTTTTAATGAATAGAAAGGAAGGGCTTTTATTCGGGTTTCTTGGGACTGGCTTCCAAGCTCATGTTCCTGACAGATAAATAAACAGCATTCGGCCTGGCATTGTTGGGCTGAGCGAGATAATATTGCTGAACCAGGCAAAATTCTCACACCCAGAAGAATTGGGATCTTCCACAACAAGTACACTACTCTGTAAACTATATCTTATTCAAAATGTGTAGATGCGACCGCTAGAGACGACTTAAGCGCTACTAAAATATTGTGCGTGAAAGACTGAATGTAAAGCCGTGAACTACGGTGTCACTTAAAAACCTTTTGCAGCATTTAAGTCAACATCAATATTCATGGATGCTGCTGTTAAATGGTTCACTGAGTCAAACCATATTAAGGAGAAGTGTGGAGATTTTGTGTTATAAAGTCCTCCATCCACACATAATAACATATGGTCATGCTGTTTAGATGTTAAGATGTTTTTGATTGGACCTGGTAATCATGGTAAGTGTTTTGGCCTGAGCTGTGTAATTGGTGTGTTAATAATCACAACTGTGTGACACAATCCATTTAACGAAGCAGAATATAAAAAATCGAAATGTTACTTTGTTATTGAACTCTGACATGATGTGTGTTCCTATACTGCATCAGAAAAGATGAAACTCTATTAAATCAGTGTATGAAATGCACTCAGGTTTAGCAATATGCGCTGCTCTTGAGTGAACAGGCCTCCTGTTAATTCAAATAGCTCCTATTGTGAATTTATCAAACCGGAACAGCTGGCCACCATCATGGATAAATACGCACTGGTGCAAGGAAGAAAAAAAAAAGAGGGAGTTCCATCAAGATATTTGAAATACACTTACATTTTCCTCCCTTCTCTCGTCTTCTTTTAGCTCTCTGTGGACTAAGCGCTAAGCAAGAATGGGCACTGTTCTGCTCCTCAGACCTCACTATAATCAGTCACGAAGGAATGGACAGAAGGCTCTCACAGTCTGTTCATCCCTGGTCCTCATCTAGCCATGCAGAGAATGAGAGAAAACAGGATTAGGATAAAGACAGCATGACTCACAGGATGTCAAAAAAGGACCTGATTATTCCTTTAGTCATAAGCGAGCATAAAGGTTTCAACTCTGGTTGGCGTTGGCAGTAAAAGATGAATTCGTTCACTGCAGTTCATGTCTTTTTAAATGCCATGCTGTACAGAAATGTACTGCAATATAGTCTATAAAATAGCTTTGCAAATTGTTGCAACAATGCATGAATGCTTGCTTCCACAGACACACTACTGCTCGAGTGCCTCCTGTGCCTGGTGTGAGGGTTATCTGGTCCTCCTTTTCTCACACATCCTGGAATTCCAATGCCTTTTTTTGGAAATATAAAAGATCTTTTTCCAAATTTATTATAAAAGTATACCTATGGTGTCCAGATCTGTGAATGTACTCAGTGATGCGTATACTGTACACTGACATAACGTAAACATTAAGCAGCTTATTTATTCAAAACCCGCTGCTCAATCTGAAAACATACAGTGGACATGATTGTCTAATATAAAAAAAAAGGCAAGTACTGCACAATTACATCCATCACACAAGTACATTTATAAACTCTATATAGAAATGCTAGCCATTTTAAGAAAAGTCCAGACAGCTTGTTAATCTTATTTAGCATTATTCTCATAACTGGTAAAAACTGTGTATTCCCAGAATACACTGTAAACATTGTTGCAAATAATTATGAGAAATAAAATAAATGTAAAATTCTGTTGATTCACCAAATGTATCAAGAAGGATAGTCTATGACAGCCCAGCAATAAGAAGGTTTACATTAGTGACAGCTTGAAAGCCACTTGAGCTCATCTGGCACAACACAATGTTCACAGATTCTGCTGGTTACAATGATATTTCCAAATAAATCCTAGAAACATTAAACCACACATATTTGAGATATCAAGCTAATAATCTCAGATGGACAGATGTACTGACAGACAACCCAAAAACATAATGCTTCCACCTTTAAAATTATTTGTCATGTGCTATATTTAACACTTTGCTGTGGGCTTATTAAACTTTCTGGGTCAACATTTTCATCCTTTTTTTCTCTCTTGGCCAAAAACTAAAAGCACCTTTTAGACCATTTTGGGCCAAAAAGTTTTCAGTGCCCTCGTTAACAAGTATAGTTAACTGATGTTAAAAAAATATGTATCTAATGTTGGCTAAGTCAAATATACATTGACAAATTTATTTCATATTAATGAACTCAAAACATTCTACATTTACTGAAGCACATTTGTTAGGGGCGAATGGGGGAGAGGGGTGGGGGTGGAGCTTCCAGGCAGTGTCAAGTAATATTACAGAGCTCAAAATACTTGTGCAAATCATTCCAAATTCATATAAAATTAGTTCCTGTTTTGTTGGAGAGAACGGACTGCTCTTTTGGTGTGTTTTTGAGTGACAGCTCATACTAGCATAATCCAATGTTACATTGTGGAACTCATATAGAGTTCATAAAGGATGGGAGGTCTGGTAATGTTATATAATCAGAGGAAATGTCACTGGATAGCATAGAATCATGTAAGGCTGATATAACGCTGTAATCACAAAAGTTCCTAAGTTGCTAGAATTGTAAAGAGCATGTGAACTCAACTGCCTCAAACATACGATTCCAAAAGCCATAAGCCACCAATGATCCAGTAATTTAACAGCTCACCTTTCTAATATACAATGACACTTGTAACACAAACAGCATCATGATATGCCATGATACAGTGTTCAGCACACAAATATCAGCAAATAACATGACATCTACCCTACTGATGATATGCTTAAGAGATTCAAGAAGCACTATACTTCAGATTTCATTATACTTCAGAGCACTGGGCTTCAGATTTCAAAAGAAGCTTGGGCAAGACATTGGGCAGACCAAGACTCTCCTGAGAGGGAATGTTGACCGAAAAGCTGAGACACAGCATGGCATGTCAAGGCAACACACCAGTCACACACACAAGCACTGAAAATGACCAAGCCTCCTGACACACCCTTGCAAATGGAATGGATTTCAAAAGATCACTCCATAAGCAAACACTGGATAAACAAACTCGCAAGCAAGGACTGTTCAATGTCTCACACTACCACAGGAGTGAGAGAGTCCTGCTGATCCAACACTCACAGTGCACTCAACTTCCATCTGCTTCAGCAGTAAAGTAAAGTATCAGGCCAGAATCCACACTAGAGAGAATATTTGGCCAGAGCTGCACAGACCTGGTTGAAGTCACTGGCTTAAATTCTCCCTTTTCCCCAAGTATTTAAGTGAACATTAAATTTATATAAAACCCTTGAGCTTGTTCTTGCTGTAGTAACTTCTCCCCATCAAGACCCTGACCTATTTGTGTGGTGAGGAGTTTTGGTGTTGATGGAGACCTTTGTAAGTCACTCTGGATAATGGCGTCTACCAAATACTGGAAATGTAAATATTATTGGTCTAGCAGTATTCAAAAATAAAGTCTACTAGTCATCTGTTCTACAGTTAAAGGACAAATGGATTTAATTGTTGTTTTTTGTAATGCAATTACAGCACAGATTCTGTACCTTACCCTATGATGTGGATGGGAGCTTTTCACCAACTGTTATTGAGAATGTACATAATAGTATTCATATAAAGCTGATTTATGGAATATTTTGTAATAATTAAACACAGATTATTATTATTATTCAAATTTCAATAGCTTTTATTCAATTAAACCCATGTTACACAAGAGATCAGTGCACTCTGTCCAAAATGCTTGAATGTTAAAACAGTCTTTATAGCAGTCACTGACCATGCACAGAGCAGTCATTAAAATTGCTTTTTGTTTCTTTTTTTTTTTAAAAGAAGCATATTTCCATTAAAAAAATAGAAAATACAATATTCATGCTAAAATCTGCAGGGCATGCCCATAAATTGAAGCTTTTATTTTACACATACAGATTACAGTATAGTAAAATTCTTTCTTCATTTATCTCAGCTGGGGTCAGAGCACAGGGTCAGACATGATACGGCATCCCCGAACAGATGGTGTTAAAGATCATGCATAAGGGCCCAAACAGTGACAGTTTGGCATTGCAGGGGGTTAAACCCCCAACCTTCAACATTCTGAGCAGTAACCCAGAGCCGTTAACTACTCACCAACTACTAAGCCACCACTACCCACAAACTAAAACGGAGCATGGCCAATATTGCAGCCAAACTCCATGAGTGCCCCAGAGCATAGAAGCCAAAATCTCATTGGATTAAGGAGTTATGTAATCATGTACAGTGGACAGACTAAAGGACCAAAGTGCTACTGTATCAATTACTTTACTCAGAGATGAAGGGAGGACTAAACAGAGTGATCAAAAACCTTCGGTCACATATTTTCATTATTGTTTAGCATTATTTCACTGTTAAGACAAATACTTTCATTGAAATAATCAACAATGGAATATACAAAATGGAATATCAATGATATGAATCAGCTAACCAAGATGGTGTCTAATTGTGCCTGAAGCAAACAGCTTGTGTCATGACTAATCATCTGTGGCTAAATCACACAGGGCACCACTATCATTAAGTAATCAAACAGCATTGTGGCAAAAGCAGGAATCTCTCAAAGTTAAAACAGACCAGCATGTCAATGAAAGAAATTTAAACTAAAATAAATCAACACAGAATTTCAAGTTATACCAGGAATGTCAGTGAAGGTCACATGTTAATTATAAAGATTAACACACAAGTCATATAGACTAGATGTTTACTTTCTGGCCCGACTGTATCATACAAAGCAGAAAGCAAATACAGCTACTAAACAACAAGTCAAGCACACATTTACATGCCCTGCACTAGATTGGCATGTTGAACTTAAAGAAGTATATAAAAAGAAGTTAAAATCACTATACTAGCTACCAGAATTAGTTAGCAAACAAAATTATAGCTACCCATTTTCTAAACCTAAACAAGCATTGAATGTCTTTGCATATGCAAATAATGATATTTAAATATGCTACAAAAAACCCCAATTAGCTACTTTCTCGTTAACTGCCGGTGTTAGCTAACTACCTAATACCAAACCATTTTCCTTTGCTAATTATTATTTACTCACCAGGCAGTCAGAGCTTGTCGTTATCGAGGAGAGAGTCGAAGTACCAGATAGACCAGGAATAAAATGTTATTCAATAGTAGGAGCTTTGCCCAATCCAATTATTTTTCTTTTCACTCTTAATTTTTATGCTAACAATCAAAAGGAACTGTAATTGGACAGATCATTAGGGCTTCTAAATCACATGATGAAATTAGATGCATACTACCAGACCTTCCAGATATCTGCAAAGTCAGCAAAACCGTGGATTTTCTTTCAATTCCACAACATGGGCACAATGTAATGTCATATTTAGTTAGAGATTTAAAGTTTCAGTTTAATGTTAAGTTTTAAAGCATTAGGTATAATTAAAAAAAAAAAAAAGGAAACTGTATCGGTGGAGTAAATTTATTTGACTTTTATGGCACTGTTGAATTCTATATTCTGATTGGTCAGAAGGTGTTGATGAATTTTCTATAACTGCAGCTCTGACAATAGATACATCTGTAATTCATGTGCTCATTGTAACATGTTACCATTTCTTTAGTAATGGCTAATTCACAAGGACCTGTATAACAAACATTTTACATAATCCAAGACTAATAATAAATGGATTTAAAACATTATGCATCAAAGATGTCCTGTCATTGATTTACAAAATGTGACTCAGGTGTCCACACTTTCCCGTTTTGTGGGAAAATGGCAAGCTAAAATTTTTGTATTACCTAAGAGAGAAAGATTAATCTTTAAATTAAATGTGACTACAAAGTGTTTGAAGAATAATATATTATTTTTTAACAAACTACAAACTTTTATGGCACCAATAATCATACAGAGTCAAAGTCACTGAGATCACATCTTTCCCCATTCTGATGTGTGGTGTAAACATTAGCTCTTGGCATAGCTGTATATGCATGATTTTATGCATCGTGCTGCTGCCACATGATTGATTGATTGGATAATTGCATGAATGAGCAAGTGTGCAGGTGTTCCTATTAAAGTGGCTGGTGAGTGTATATAGGTAGAAAGAAACCCAGCATGCAGGGCAAGGTTAGTTCAATATCATTCAATATCGAGTCTCATCTTTCTATTGATCCAAATGGTTGTGTTTCCTGTCAGGAAGCCATCAGCCAACAGCTCACATTAAGTAACCCACTAAAATAGTCCAGTGTAATGTGGTACAGTGCATCTCTTTTTGCAAAACAAAGCTCTTCTCCACTCCCATAACACTTAACTCACTGTGACCCCTGTGTTTATCAACTCAATTATCCTTTTATCTGCAAGTGGAATACGCATGGCCGGCCCTCTTACGCGCTCATGCCAGTGTAAAAGATGAAAGCAGAGGGTGAAAGGTGCACAGGCGGGAGAATGAGGAATGGAGAAAGAGTCAAAGTGTTTCATTTATAACCAGAGAGAGGCCTTCTGAGAGCATTTATCCATAATGGAGAAATAATGAAGAAAGATTAAAGCCCTCTGGGACATTTTTAGGGGTTTTCTCTAAATGATCACCACGTCTCCCTGTTCTCCACAATGGGCTCAGAAAGAGTGCCAGACGCCATTATGTCCCCAAAATGAGCCCTGGCAAAAGCTAAGAGTCACTCTGTCAGTTAAATGTGGGCTACAGTAACACTGCAGAAAGGCTTACCTGCAAATTAAGAGCATCAGCTTTTGTCTCTGTTGTGCTGAGGTAAAACAAGAGAATGGGTGTCCATTTCCTGAGTGATTTGAGAAGAGACAGGAGGTTCTGCATAGAATGATCAGCTTAATGCTTATTCTATACAGTGGTGCTTCAGTAAGGATGTTTAGAGAGAAATCCAGGGTTTTCAGAGTTTCCAGAAAGAAATTAAAAGCAAAGACAAGCAGTGATGAGTAGACATGGTGAAATTCAAATTTTATTCATTTATAATAAAAGAATTCTATGTATTCTATAAATTTCATAGAGTACATTCTATGAAATTCAAAGTTTCCTCAAATTATTAATTTGCACCTAAAACCCTGTTACGGAAAAATGGTTGTTAATAGTCACAAATATTTGTTCCTTTTGTCTTGTCAGTTAGAGTTAGATCACAAAGTTGATCTTGCTATTTACAATAAACCCTAACAAGTCTTCACCGTGTCCAAACATGAGAGCAAGAAAAAGCGAGCCAGGCCAAATGTACTGGCTTTATCAGTACGAGTTATTGGGCACCTAAGTGTGTAGGAAATCCACAGAAGAAATACTGTTCCAGGTAAATCTCAAACTGTGAATAACACAAGCCAAGCAATTTACAGCGGAAGGTCATAGCAAAGCAAAGCAGGGAAAATTGCCAAGAAAAAATGGACTTTCTGGGAGAGTGAAATAGATGAGAGATGAGAGGAGATGAAAACTTGACGGGTTACCCAGGCGGGTCTACAAAAAGTAATGAATATCCCTTGGTGTGCAGTGATTTTGAAGAACTGTCATTCTGAATGAACTGAGATAAAAATTATATTTCATCCTGATAAAAAATCTACCAAAAAGGACACATGTCTGCTGGATGCAGCTCCTAATCCAGGACGAAGTCTGACAGTTTCTACTGACACTCAAAAAACCCCAGCGTTTTATGAATTCAGAAAGAACTCTTGGCACAGAAACATAACACCATTGTGCAATATAAATGACACGTTGGCCTCATTTTATTTCTCAGAAAAAAAGAATTCTTAGGCAAAACCTATCAGTTCAGTTTGTGTATGATAATGAGACAAGCACAAGAAAACAAAAGAAAAGTGAATATATTGAATCCACTTTAGAATCTGCTCTTGTAGTGCAGCCTGAAAACGAGCGTGTGTCCTTCAAGAAAGAATAGTGCCATGCATCTCATACCAAAGTCCTGTTGCTTTCCCTTGAATAAATCATCCACATCTATTAAATCCCCTTCTGATTCACAACACAAGTGTTCCATTCAGAGTGGAGAGAAAGGAGCCTGAATTACTTGGAGCTGGAGAGTTAGCTAGCATAGAAACGAATTAAGGACCAGTAGTCAATATTGTGGATGCACTATGCCCAGAAGAAAGGGGCCATTCTTATGTTACCCAGCTTGGGAATAAAGTCACAATAGATTCCAAACAAGGGACACACTGCACAATTCGTGGATTGATTTTTACTTCAGGGACCTGAGACTTTTTCAAGACAGACAATATTCCATGAAGATAGACATAAAGCTGTGAATGGTATGAATGTGCGATGCATTACCCTCCTGCCCTGTACCAAGGGAATATAGGTGCTGTCAGACCTCAATGGATAACCTCTATCTCTGGTGTACTTCATTGTAACGGTGAGAAGGAAAGAGAGTGGCTTTGTGACTGTCACACAATGTTTGCTGAGCTATTTTGCACAGCACAGAAAACTTCTCTATCTGAGAGTCTGATACCACCTTTTCTCTTGCAAACTGTACAGAGAAATAACACTAACTATGTAACTGAAAACCAAGTGTGCTCTGTAATAAAGAAGAAATAGTAACTTTTGAGAAAACAACTCTTAGATGCACAACATTTCAGATGGGTGGGGTTCTGAACTTGAGTTGGGTGGGTGATCAGCTCAAATTCCAGAACATCCAGTACTGGATATTTGAGCAACAATCTTTGAGAATGGTATGATTTCTTCAACAAGCTAATAATGTAAGCAAGTAACCAGCAAGAACAGTTAATTGCTAGTGCTATAGCAGCTTTAACCTGCTTGGAGTTACATAGAAAATTGTTACTGGGTTAACGTGATGCTGTCCGATATGAAGCAAAACATTAGCCATTCCCAAAACAGGACATCCCAAAGTATTTAATTCCTTATCAATATGTAATCTGGGTAACACTTTACAATTCGGGTGCACATCCAATCCATCCATCCATTATCTATACAGCTTTATCCGTCTGGGTCGCGGGGAAGCTGGAGCCAATCCCAGCATCTTCGGG
>JAQQZR010000036.1:9298025-9327289 GCA_030068235.1 Notoglanidium macrostoma | reverse complement strand
TATATAGAGAGAGAGAGAGAGAGAGAGAGAGAGAGAGAGAGAGAGAGAGAGAGAGAGAGAGAGTGCATTTTACAGGAACATACAAAAATAAGTAAAAACATTTATATATATATTTTATATTTATATTTTTATGGGTCTAATTTATAATTTATATGGTTTATGGGTCTAAAATGGCTTTATAAAAATGGCGTATTATAGCATATTGGTGGTGTGGTGCCATCTAGTGGTAGAATCCAAGTAATACTACAGAACTAATGGGTTACAATATAGAATAAAAACGTACTACTATATATAATAGGCCAGTTGTAATTTACAGCTACAGTTACAGAATTGTCTATGCTTTTACTGTCTGCCCAGGACATATTAGTCTACTATAAGGAAATCATGTGTAAAATCATTTAAATCCCTGATCAAAAATCCAAAAATCACAGACCAACAGAGCTCAATTCCTTATTTAGGATTTATTTAACATTGTTTCAGATATTCATATATTTAATGTATTTAACATTCTGCATCGTGTTTTGGTAAACTTTTATATTAATTTGCCTTTTTATATATTATATTAGCTTATTTACACATCATTTATATGACTACCAAAAGCAATACAGAAGCAAAAGATCACTAAAACAGCAAAGACAAAGAAAGAGGAACATATTATGGTCTGAAGAACTAGCCTCCAATTGACAGTTCCTGGTCTGATTTTAAATGGTCTTTATTCTATTTGATTTCCTATCACGATCTGACAGATGTGCATGTGTGGTACAAATAAATGGATGAGTCTCAAGTTGACAGAGAAGCAAAAGAAGGAAGGTTGTAAGTGTGAGGATAAGCCTAGAGTTTCTCGTCCAGGAGCACAGCAGCTGTGGAAGGTAAGTAAAAGTTGATAATAAATTGAAAAATCCCCCCTCAAGAGACAAGCACAGAGGAAAGTCTGCCATTCCAGTCATCTCACCAGTGTGGCAAATCAAACCCAAATTTGCTCACGGGCGAGCAGATACCTGCAGCCACCTGGGCTTCACACTCCAAAGGCTCAGCCAAGACAATTTCCCTCAAATCATCTCTCTATCTTCATCTGACAGGCCTCCTCGATTAGGAGGCGTGAAAATTAGTTCTCTACCCACCAGCTCTCGTGCTGAAATTATCTTAATTGTGCCATGATTATGCCTTTAAGCTTATGTGAGAGCAAAAAAATAAATAAATAATACAAAAGGCATCACTGAGAAGGAAATAGAAAGACTATATAGGTGTGTGTGTGGGAGTAAACTCTGTCAGAAGTGCACAGACCAGAGTTTGGCCTGCTGGTACTAAATATATAGTAATATAGTAACTAATATATGACTACTTGCAGTTACAGAACTGCTAAATTATTGCTTCTTTTTTAGAATATGAAAATAAATACAGACAATATGTTTAATGAAGATGTAATAACCGCTATACAACATATAGCACCTCCTACCTTCATTACTGCAATGTATAAGAAAGTGTTTTTGTTCTGAAAATTGGGTCCTCCAGGGATCCATGATTTATTTAATTTAATTTTATTTTATTTTTGTTACAGGAAATCACAGCTCACCATTATCAAGGTTATTATTTTTTTTATTGGGCTCTTATGATTATTAGCCTGTTTGATGCTCAAAAACAAGTAGACCTGTAGGCTAACTAATGTCAACTTTATGTGCTATAATAAAATGGGTCCCTGGATCCAACAAGTTTAAGAATCCCATTATAGCATTTGCAGCAACATAAGCAATACTGAAAATATAGTGTCATGTGTAGGTTCTACAAATGGTCGAATTTCAGCCCATAATACTGTACACTGTGTGACCCAAGGTTTGTGGGCAATTGGCCCTAGCCAAAAAATGTATATGTGTATTTTTAACATCCCATCTTCTGGGAAGGCTTTCTACTAGATTTTGGAACATGGCTCCAGGGATTTGTGATCATTTAACCACAAGACTTCATGCTGAGGAGGTGCAGTCTGCGTTCCATTTCATCCCAGAGGTTCTTCAGTGGGGTTGAAGTCAGGGTTCTGTGAAGGACACTTGAGATCTTCCATTCCAAAGCCTCATTGTGCACAGGGCATTGTCATGTTGGAACATGTGGCTGCTTCTTAGTTTCAGAGAAGGGAAGGGAATTTTTTTGTTTGCTTGTTTGTGCAGCATAAAATGTTCTGACTTTGTTGAAACAGTTTAGGGAAGGCCCACATATAGATGTGATGGTCAGGTGTCACAAACTTTTGGCAATATACTGTATATTAGAGTTCCGAATTAAATTTATAGGGCTTAGACTGAAGCTGATTCAGTAAGTTAAACTGGTTTAGCTAAAGCATAAACAGATTTCTTTGCAGCACATTTTTTACAGCTGATGTGAATGATTATTATGAAACCCATTCATGTGAATGATTAATATAAAACCTCAGTAAATTCATTCAAGTCTAAATCCAACACATTTTCCCATGAAGATACTGCACACCTGGAAATGCAGATATGTAAATTACTACTACTGTGGGGTCATCATCCACATCTTAGCTTCAGTCAGAGAACTATGGAAGTTTGCTTAATTGCGACTTTTTCTTAATTTCAACTTTATTTCTCAAAATTCAGATTTTTTACTCATAGCCAAATTCTGACTTTTTTCCCCTAATAATTCCGACTTATCTCTGACTTTTGACCCAATCAGGCAGCGTCACCTCTTCTGCAGGATTGTAACCAGAAAGCTTTACACATTAAAAATGGAAATGGATGCAATCATAGAGGACTATTTTAGGCATGGTTCCACAAACTGTGAGATCTTGTTATCGGAAGAATCACACAGTATTAAACTAAGCCTCCGATCCCTGGAGAGTACACTGTCTAACAATCAGATGAAGCAGAGGTGGCCTCATTCATACACCAACAGCTTCAAATTGCAGGCTGACAACATGGATATTGGTAGATGAACTAGAAATGTTGAATGGCTGGAATAATTACTGACCAATAAACTGTCCGTTGGTTGATGCCCCTGATGGAAGGGAATGGAACGGATTTATATGTACAGAATTACCTGAGAAGACGCCAATATAACAGTCTGGCCCAAATCATGTGTGGCATGCTGATGTGTATGACAAACTATGGAAAATGTGTCAGCCTTTGATCATTACTGGTGCATTCACTGACAAAGTATGTACTGCCATATTTTCCATATTTTGAGAGGAACCTGGAGAAACCAGACAAGGCCCACATGGACACAGGAAGAGCATGCAATACATATAATAGCCCAAGCTGTGAGGCGGCAATGCTACCACCTGTGCCACCATTGCACGACTGAATTATTACCTGGTCAAAAATAAATGTGGCATATTTAAAAGACAAAACTATATGGAAATATTAGTTTGTCACAAAGAACACCATAAACATCAAACTCTTACAAGTTAAAGACGAAAACACCATTAGAACCTGGAAGCATTTGACTAGAATTTGAAACTAAGAAAAATATTTATTACCGCATGTGAGAATAAAAAATATTACAAAATTCATCATAAGCAGACTCTATTCATGTGTCTCAATTACACTTGCTATTTTGAGTGCATAGGTGCATTCACACTGACAAGTTTGGCAACATGCAGTGCACTACAAGTACCCGGAAGGTCGAATGGTCAAAACGTTGGCTGCATTTGAACACTTATACTGCTGTACTATGTAATATGCAAATAGCAGTACATCATAATTCATACGATGTTCAATACTCAGTACGCATTTAATAGTAGTCAAATGGTGCCCATATAATCCACTACACCTGTAGTATACAAACATACCACACTAGGCTACACTACACAGTCCCATAAGTCAGCTGGAGCCTCCGAATAAGTGAAGACAATGAATTCCCCTTGGAGAAATGGCAGATTGAAGCAAAGCTGGCTGTTGCACGGTCCAAGAGGTGTCTCTAGAGATGTACAAAAGGAACATTTTAAACATTTCTTCTATTGCAAAAAGAACATTATTTTTTTTTTTTTACAGCATATGTGGGAAAATGTCATCTGTGAATGTCCAGGTCAAAGGGCAGATAAACAGGTCAAAGGACAGGTAAAATATTGGTGGTAGTAAAATGTCCAAATTGTGTTCTTACTACTAGCTTGCATACCCATAGTACATACTACAGTGATATTTGGGTAGTAGGTACTTGACTACTTAACATACTGAGTATTCAGAAATTGAGTGGGCAACACTGCACACTTTTCACCATCAATTGTCACCATGTTTGCTACGTGACAGAAGAAGTGGGACCGCCAACCTATTTTCAGGCAGACACAGTGGTTTTGTTTTGCTTTTTCAACAAAAATGTTGATAACACAACTACAATAATGGTGATGCAGTAACTGTGCTGAACCAGTGTTGTCCACTGAAAAATCATGTGATCCACTTGTCAGCACAAAGTGCCTTCTAGACATCACTTTTTCTAAAAAAAAACAAAAAAAAAACATCTAGAGTGAACATGCAGTGAAATAGATAGATGACTAAAGTTAGCTAGCAACATATGCAAAGTATGAAGCTGATTAGTGATTATTTCAACCAATTGTGACGGAAACTGAAGTTTTGCTTAAAACAGTCAACATTGGGAAGGAGACAGATGAAGAAAGTAATGAAGTAATGGTAACTGAAGCCTCTGGTGGCAATAACAGTTCATCCTACTCCACTGGTAGAAAATACAGCTTTAACCAGCAGTGGCAGAGAACATTTCTGTGGCACATGTTCAAGGACAACTTAATGTATTGCAGTTACTGCAAAGGGAAGAAATAAATGGACAACTCAGCCCTTGTCACAAGCAACCCTCACCTTAAATGGGTTACACTGTAAATCATGAAGGCATGCATTGTGCAGAAATAAAAATTAAATAATTTTATAAGTATTAAATAAATACTGAAGCAGAAATAACTAAAAACCTGGTGTTATACCAAAAAAAACACTTATTACTAAACTTTTTTGTATTCAAATAAATTACATAATTTTACTTTGAATGTCTGCTTGTATCCTTTTATTAATGAAAAACACATAATTTGATAAAGTTTCATTGCACCCCTAAAGTACTTTATGTGCTCCTGAATTTTTCAACTTAGGAACACGTGTCCCTTGGGAAGAAGTAAGTGTCCAGCCCTGTAAAATGTACTGCAGCTGTACAATGCTGCTTAATGAGATGACTTCATCCTACAAGACAACGAGTGTCATGATAGTGGTTACAGTTTTTTAGGGGGTGGGTTGGGGGAGTTTTAGCTCAGACGCCAGGTGCATTGTGGGAGGAATGCAGTCTGTCCATCTCTGATATGTTGTTTTACTGAAATTTATGTTCCTTATTTGGTTATTCTCAAGTGAATAACAGAAAAGGGGACGAAATAAAAAAATAAGAACCATACACAGCTTGTACGGTTTATATAATTTACAATCCCCAAGTAGACGCTAGTGATGTGTTGATGAGGACCGTGTTGACTCTTTGAACTGACTGCTACACTGCTGCTTGTTGAACACACACACACACACACACACACACACACAATACCATGCAGCTCTGTTTGTAAGCGACTTTATTCCCTTAAGACATACTGATGATACATGATTTTAACTAATATTACTGTACAGTGTAAAATATAGTGTTTAAGGTGTAGTGTGTACAGTACTCTATTCACATTTTTTTTGTTCTGTCATTTTTTTTGTTCTGTCATTTTAGAAACAGGTTTATGAAACCTTTAATGAAACTAATGGTAACTGATGATCAAGGGCACTTTGTTAGCTCTCTCCCCTACCCTGTACACATCACGCACATGACCCTGAAGCACCTTCCCAGAGTGCTCACACTCAAGAACAAAAACAAAAATTGTAAAATGTGTGAGTGAATGCAGTAAGAACTCTGTAAACTGTACAGGTTGATGATAAGTAATGAACAGATCTTAAGAATTCAGAATTTCCTGTACATTATTTTGTGGATGATTGTGAATTTAAGGACTCTCTGAGTGAAGTATATTGGCTTGTAAAGCTAAGAAACCCCAGTAATTGGGGTCACCATGAATACACCTGTGTGTATCACTTCAGGGGGATCTCAGCCAGTCAAGAAGCAGGAAAAGAACAGGTAAAGTAGTAAAATAAATAAATAAATAAATAAAGCAAACAAAAAAGAAACAAAGATAAAACAAACAAAAAAATCATTATAAAAATAAAGCAAAGTATACAAATTGAGATAATTCAAAATAAAAAAAATAAACAAAAAGTAATGAATACTAGTAGTAAAGTAATAAAGTAATAAAGACTAGATATCCGGATCACTCAGATGAGGATGGGTTTCATTTTGAGTTTGGTTCCTCTCAAGGTTTCTTCTTCATACTGTTTGAGGGAATTTTCCCTGCCACCGACACCTCTCATTAAGGACTATTTCTGTAAGTTGAATGAAATTGAATTAAATAGAGCCTAAATTAATTTAAACAAACAAACAAACAAATAAATAAATAAATAAATAAATAAAATTATAATATGTAATAAAAGTAAAAGAACAACAATCTGTTTAATTCTATTAAATAAATTATAATGTGTTCATTGTTGTCACAGAATTAGACAGACACAGATACAAACAATATCCAGGCAGACAAATCCAAAACATGATTCAAGATTCAAGATCCTTTATTTGTCACATGCATAGTCATTCAAGTATAACACACAGTGAAATGTATCCACACACAGTGAAATGTATGATCAGAGTTCACAGTGATAAACAGGCACAAGGTCGAGCGATCAGCAAGCAGGGAAAACTAGGCAGGGCAATAATCAAAACCAGGAAACCAGAAATAGCGTCAATAACCAGAATAGCAGACGTAACAATACAGGCTTGGCAAAAACAGACCAAACAGTTCTGAGTGTATATCTACACACAGAATATCTAGAGGCAGTTACATTGTTTCACCACAAGATGTCAGTAAAATACCACAAGATATTCCTGCACTCTCTGTGTGCAATCGACTTCACGCTCTCAGCTCTGTGAAAGCCAAATCATGAAGTTAAAAAGCATCAAGGCCAGAAACGAAAACAAGTCATATGTTAATTTGTTGGAAAAATGATTGGTTAGACCTGATGCCATTTTTTTCTGATCCTTGATCATTTTAATAATATATTTTATTATAATAAAGACAAACAAGGATACAAGGTTTTGCCATATAATAAACCAGAATAGGAATTAAAACCTCACACTTTGGAACAATGAGAAATTTATTTACTGCATTAACAGAAACTGGATTATATGCAGTTTTACAGCAACGACCATTAGAACTGTTATGTTGTTTGCTTATATATTTCTTAAAATGACTTAACAGGTAAAATACATTCATTTGTTTCTACCGTTTAAAACTGAGCTTTTCACCAACCTGAAAAACTGAAGAACATTATTTCTAACAGAACATTTTCTTTATTTCTGTTGCTTTTTTCTTTTATATTAATGATCACCAGAATGCCGAGCTGACCATTAAATCACTTTTCCACGTTGTTTGTAAAAAAAAAAAAAAAAAAAGCATTAATGAGTCAAGATTTCTTTTAATAGCTGAGTTCCCGAAGATAAGGACTGGTTATGTCCCTTCGATAGCTCAGTTGGTAGAGCGGAGGACTGTAGGTTCAACTAAATGGCCATCCTTAGGTCGCTGGTTCGAATCCGGCTCGGAGGAAGTAGTTTTTGTAAACTTTCCAATGTGACGTTAACGAGTGGAACGGATTATTTACTGTGATTGGTTGATTGTATTGTCAATTATATGAGGGGCCGTTTAGGAAGTAAATCAGACCTTTGTTACACACACACACACATATATGAAATGCTCACACATATATATGAAACGCTCACACACACACATATGAAACCCTCATGCTCACACACACATATATGAAATGCTCATACAGACGCATGTGAAACAGTCTTGTGAGGATTTCATGTGTGTGTGTGAGAGCGTTTAATATGTGTGTGTGTGAGCGTTTCACATGTGTGTGTGTGTGTGAGCGTTTCATATATGTGTGTGTGAGCATGAGCGTTTCATATGTGTGTGTGTGAGCATTTCATATATGTGTGTGTGAGCATGAGCGGTTCATATATGTGTGTGTGAGCATTTCATATGTGTGTAACAAAAGTCTGATTTATTTCCTAAACGGCCCCGCATACCAATTACGTTAGTGGGCGCCATCATGTATAGGCGGACCTGAGTTTCACAGGAATATTTGCAACAGTATGTGGAATCCATGCAAAAGGACTGATGATGATCTGCGAGCAAAGGAGTGTGATTTTATGCAAGAGCTCAATTGTTTTATAGCATTTTATAAGCTTGCGGATTTTCCTTGCTGTGATATAAAGAAGTGCATAAAACGCATTGGGCTCGTCCGGGATTTGAACCCGGGACCTCTCGCACCCAAAGCGAGAATCATACCCCTAGACCAACGAGCCATGCTAAAACAATTGCCGCGCTCTCTTTAAAAGATGAACTGGTTTAATGCTTTACATTTTATATATATATATATATATATTTATAGTGCTGGTTATACGGTCGTTTCGAGACTCAGGAGAAGCCCTAATTTTAACTCTAATATCTACAATGGCTAATGGCTAATGAAACTCAATGAAGCTAAGCTGCACTCAAACCACTGCACTGGAAATCCATTTAATAAAAAATTTATAATTAATAAAAAAGAAACTATATCACACTATATAAATTTACACACATACATTTATATTTATGTATATTATATTTATATACAGGCCGGTTAGCTCAGTTGGTTAGAGCGTGGTGCTAATAACGCCAAGGTCGCGGGTTCGATCCCCGTACGGGCCATCATCTCTTTTCTATCTTAAAGGTTTTCTCCTCTTCGTTTTTACTTGCTTGTTAATATCTCGTGTATATGTTTAAGAAAAATCACATGGAGACATTAGATATAAAATACGAGCATTGTTTAATTTAATGATGAAAAAGGCAGAAGATACAGTTCATTACACTGTACCACATGTATATGGTTGGAATGATAATAAAAGCCACTTGAGAATGGTCATAATAGAAACATAAGCAATCTCATCACCTCACCTGAAAGAGGGTGGCTATATTGATAGGCTTAACCCAGAACCTTAACAGAGAATCCTTTGGACCTTTCACTTTCCTGCCACATGCATCAAGAGTCAATCGTGCTGCTTGGTACTACAATTGGTACTGCAATATTTCAATTACAGTATCAACATTATGCAGTGAGCTTGCACAAAATTTAAGGGATTTTTACAGAAATAAACCATTATAGAAACTTCTTTCTCTAACATTATAGCATAATGCATTTAAGTCTGATATTATTGACAGAAACTTGCTTGAATTCTTTTTACATCGCTTAAATTACCTTTTTTTTTCTTTGTAAGCCCTAAGGAACACACCTTACAGGTATAGTTAATCCTTATATGAATTTCTGCCCATTTGATCCCGAAACCCAAGGTTTTCTAAAAATTTCAGTATTTCGTATTGCCAATTGAACCCTCCACATTAACAACGTTGTGTTTAAATTCAAAATTCTCCTTTCAGCATCACATTAAGACTGCTTAAAAGCAACTGATTTTCTTTACCTTCACATGTGACCCTTAGTTTGAAAGATGCCCAACACATGCTTTCACCACAGTTAGGTTGCAATCATGTCTTCATTGAGCTTCCCAATAAAACCCAAAATAAGCTTTAAGGAAGCAGTTTGTTGTAAAACCCTGGCAAAAACGTTTTTCAAGAATTCCTGCATCATCCCTACTGAGCCCTCTGCACAGGCACATTTATTTTGTTACCCAATCAAAGACTGCTAATAGTTGGGCTACTACTCTGGCTAAGCCTTCCAAAAATATTTTCCCCACAGTAACTGCTGCTTGAGTCCGCGGACACATCATCATAATATTGGCCCAGTCCATGTTACATGGCTGATAAGAATTTTTCTTTAATATAATGTAAATTACATTACATGTAAATGTAAGGTTAGTTTTAAAATAAATGAAAAGGCAAGCTTCAGATGTTCCATTTTTATTTGCTTTTTTGGATAATTTCATTTCCAGTGTTATCCATATTTTTTTGTACACATTTGCATAATTCATATAAGGCTATCAAGAGGGCATTTGCTATGGAATCAGACCAATCCTGCATAGCAACTGGAAGACAAAAAAAAGGGGGGCTAAAACACTGACCCAGGAGCAAAGATGAGCAACACATGACAGTACTTGACAATTTATTGGCACAAAATGGTATGCTTCTTCCCCTTCCAACCACGACTGGATTAATTTTTTTCCATAACCATTATTTTTATGAATATCAAGGGAGAGCATAGACATTGAACTTATTTAGTGTAGACCTTGCAGTCAGAGAACTTCTATTTCACAGGAGACTACACATCCTTAGCACTTCAAAAGAAGCTGGCAGTTCGATTGAGAATTCTGTAGTGAACTTGGTTTGTCTACTGTTGGAGTTTCTAAGGCTGTGCTGAACACTGATTTCCTGCCCAGTTCCATGAAATTTACAAAGGGAAGAGACATGACATGGGGAAGACCACTGCAATTTGTCTGCAACAAGATTACATACACAGTTACCTTGGGGAGAGACATGTCCATTTAAAAAATAAAAAAAAAAATAGACAAAAAAATAAAAAATAAAGGGGGACGGGGGAAAGAAAGAAAGAAAAAAAAAAAAAAAAAAAAAGTTACCCATTTCCTTTAGGTGCATGACTTCAGTCAGAGGCATCTTTAGAGGTATACAGTATGTTTTACCCCAACCCACTGCAAAGGCAACTAAAACAGAGCAGCTTAAATCAACCCTGAACACTCAAGTGTACAGTTAATGGGTTTGAATCACTGAATCACTGTTTAGACCCGAAGCACTGGCAAGAGAGTATCAACCATCACACAATGGTTTGAAAGCAAACAAACAAGTTAATCAGACAATTTCAAACCATTGGGTAAAGCTACAGATGCAGACTATAATTAAAATACACTAAACCATGTAGAGAACAAAACATCTGCTATTATCCTCATAAAATCTTAGACAGTTTTGTGGACCTGGGAGAAAGATTAGAAGTCATCTTAAGAAAATAATGCACGCCCATGTGCAGCACAATTGATTTTTGGTTGGGGACGAGAGAGGGAGGGATATGGGTCGTGTCAATAGTAGGTCAACATCCAAAGGGTAGAAATTGAAGGGCAGAAGGGGTCATGGGGAGACAACCGCTGACCATAGGTCACTTCAAAAACGCTTTGGTCCCCATGGAGAAGCTTTGGCAGCCGCCACAGGAGCACCAAAGCTGGGGAAGTCCTCAGAGCTACTCATATCAGGGGCCTGAAGAAGCAAAGAAAGTAAAGAAGCAAATTACAGCATGAAAAATAAAAGAAAAGGAAAAAACCATCCTCTTATATGTTCTAGGCAGAATTTTAGAATGTTGGTAATACCTTTAAAGTCACATTATACAAACCTTCAGTCTAATTTAAATTCAGTTCGCTGAATTAACTGGGTCATGGATTTGATACAAAGAGTTGAGGGCAGCAAGACCACGACACAAATTTTCTGCCCAAGAGTTGTACATTATTCTATCAGTATTTATAGATTTATTTTTAAGTGTCAAGGTCCTTCCGCTGTAGCATAACTGTTGGCCGAGAGGCTCAACAAAAACAGTACTTCAGAGGCAGGCTATTGGGGTATGTAAAATGCTTTTAGGTTCACCTTCTCACTGTTGGTAGCCCAGGGGGCCTCCCTCACCACAAAGCCCTTGGAGGGTCCACGAGGTTCCTCGGTGTTGGCTGCTGCAGTTCCAGATGGCTTCATATAGGCCATCTTGGCCTCATTTTCCACCACATCCGCCATCTGAAAAAGGGATGGCATGGATTTGCAGAGGCCATTACAATACATCCAAAAAAGATACACATCTTTATTTTACTAATTCATACTGAACTACATAGTGTTAGTAGCTTTCTGTCCAACCAGTGCCTCTTACATTCCATACACACTGGCACAGTTGTGTGGTTAATTTTAAAGCAAGAAAACCAATTACATCACAGTTCACTTAATGCAACATGACACAGAAGGTGCATGAAACAGCACTACGTTTATTCAGGTTCTCCATGTTGGAATAATGAGAATCATTTCCAATCCTACACTGCAGCTAAAGACCGCAAAATCAGAACAGTTAGCTTGAATGGATTTCTATGGTACTTGCGCTCTACTTGCAACACAAGTCAACAGATCTGAACAGATCTGAAAACCGCTCAACTACCCTATACTGTTTTATGGACACGAGTCACACACACACACACACCCAAGAGCTGGTATACATTTAAACACATCATTCAAAGACATGCTTTATAAATGCACGCTGCTTTGAATGGGCCATTATTTTAAACGGCTTTCCTGGGTTAAATGCAGAAGTACAGCTACAGCCATGTAGCAGTCTAACTAATCTAAGACCGTGCAAAGTTTACTTACATATTCCTCTTCCAAGTTCAGGAGATGATCAATGGCTTCATCAACCAACTCTGGAAGGCCAGTTACAGTAACCAAATTAGGATCTGCAGCTCCACTCTGAGGAAACCGAAGATCAACCTGGGCAGAAATATTTAATGTCAAAATGTGCCCCAGCTCCAACCATGAACAAGCACAGCATAATAAACTAAAGATGCTTGTAGCTAAGCAGTTTCAAAGTAGGTGACATTGAACCACAACTTGCTTTATTGAACAGGATTGGAATTATTCAACTATATGGTCACAAGTTACACAGGAATCACTTTCCCCTCACTTTAGACACAAGTAAATTTTATGCTCTCACTTTAAACTCATCCATGATTTTGCGGATGCCCTTGCCACGAGCACCAATAATGCGAGCATGAACTCTGCTGTCCAAGGTAATGTCCTCAGAGATCATCTCCTCCAGTTCGTCAACAATGGCTTGGATAGCGTCACGTGCTGCTATAGCATTCTGCTCATAGCCCGTGATGCTGATCTGGTCCTAAAGACAATGACAAATGTTGCAAATCAAGTACAAAATAAAATTTAAAGTATTCTTACTGGTCAACGATCCTACCCTGCACATACATTGGCTAAAATTACCTGGTTCTCATCATTTTTCTCGGGGAACTGGATGTTGACGTCATGGTCAGTACGGATCTGGGTGATTATGGCACCCTTGCGACCAATGATCTTGGGGTGATATTTGGGATCCACAGTGATGGTCAACTTGAAGCTCCTGAGAGCCTGTTGAAGAAAATGCACTATTAAAAAGAGAAGACCAGAAGCAGCCACCACCAAGAGAAACACCACACTGCACTCTTCATTTTGACAGTTGAATGAAATTTCTATTATTAGTTTTGAAAGGTCCTTTGAAATCACACAGAGCCCAATCTAGGGGTCCTTAAAATGATCTGCACTAGATCAGGTTCAAGTCATGAGAAACCAAATGCACAATTTCTACCTCAGAAAATGGTCAGTTAATAGAATAGCAGCAAGGAAAGTATTATTTTTTTTTTTATAACAGATTCAATCTCTTGCAAATTTCTAGGAACGGTTTACAAAGCTGAATTTTGCAGTCTTTGCAAATCAGCTCAACTGCATGATCTTTAAGGACTTTGACCAAGAATCATTTTTCCATTGCATGAGGCAACAACGATGATTTGGGAGAGATAAATTCACAGACTCTGGCTGTAGGACACTTACCCGATCCTCCTGTTCAGCCTGCAGCTCTTTGACGCGCTCAAGAAGCCCTTCTTTAGCACGGTCCAGGAGAGTGACAAGGCCTGTAATGGAGATTATGTCAGACTGGAGCTCAGGAGCAGGCACTTGAATATTGACCTGGAGGTGGATTAAAAAAAAACAAACAAACACTTCATTAAAATGCCACCTACAACACTCAGATATAAATCTACATTATCCATTCTTTACATCCAAAAGGAATAATTACTCCTTGAACATACCAAGTTTTACTGAAACATTTCCTGATCTGTAGAACTTTAAATTCTTTATCCAATGCATGCGACTGATACTACGAAGACTAAAAAATTTACAGAACTGACCTCAAATGCATCCATCATTTTGCGAATGCCACTTCCTTTCTGCCCAATGATGTAGCGATGAAGCTCAAAAGGCACTTCCACTTCAATAGACACAGGAACCAAAGCCTGAATAAAGTATATGTATTAGCTACGGCCAAAACTTTTATTTGCAACATGGACAAAGTGCATGGACAAAGTGCAGAGACACACCCTCAGTGCTTCCACAGCAGCCTCACATCTCTCTTTGCGGCCAGAAAGCACAATCACATCACATTTCTTTGGGACTGTAGGGTCAGCAATCTCCTTCACCTCACCATTTGTTTCTCCATTCTCCTGCACTTGGGCCTCAGCCTGAGAAGCTATCCAAAAACAGACAAGTGTAAAATTACAAAATCACACAAAACTGCTGAAAAAGCTACGTTTGATCACAGCTTGCTTAAAAAAAAAAAAAACCAAGTTGGTCTAATTAGAACTCTTTACAAACCCATACTTCTCAATTTGGTAGATATGTTGGTCTGCTCAATATCAAATCATCTGACAGTATTGTCAACACAGAATTTCTCTAATGGACAGTCCCATATTTTAATACAAAGCATACAACTTGATCAGCACTTTTAAAGCAACGCTTCACATGGATCATGGTGCCCGGTGTACAATAGCACAAATTCTACATAAAGCAAGTTGAACAGTTAAGAATATGCTCAAATCACTGCTGAACACCAATTTCATGAGGTAATAATTTACAGAATGCATTCATTCAGCAGTTAGTGTTCACCTTGCACATCCTCCCTATCTGGGAACTTGATCTGGACACTGTGATCTCTGGTGATCTGTTGAATGCGAGCACCCTTTGGTCCCATGATGGAACGATGGTACTTCTGGGGTATCTCACACTCCATGGTAATCTGTGCATCCTGTGGAGAAGACATCATGGTTAATTCACAGCTCAGGCCAGCATCTGTACAATATTGCTTGGTGTGGTTTTCCATCCTTCCACTAGAGGGCTATCAACACCTATTAGTATACCTACATCTATTAATGTACAGATGTTATTTGACTGGAAGTAGGCAAGTGTTGTTCTCCCCTACTCCAGGACATACTTTAATGATCTCCCTGTTCAGATGCTGGTTTTTGGTTGAAGCTCAGTAAGAAGATTTAACAGCCTTCATGGCTGGATTTTTAATGGACCCTTCTTGGAATGTGCATGGGAATAACTTATTCCTGAGAAACTACAACCTGAACCGAAAGAGACCAGACACAGAGCACTTTAGTAGATATTTGGTTTTTACCAAACTATGGTGAAGCATTCCTGAGGGACAAGTGTATAATCAACATTACCAGTGGGATCGAAACATTTTCACATACCAGGTATAGAGACTCACAGATTGTAAAGACTACACTCCTAAGCAAAACCAGAGTTCATGTTCAGTAATCAGCACTGAAGAGGAAATGGTGGCACAGGTCTCAGAAGTGCATTTTCTTTTACATTCTTGCTCATTTTCTGACCAATGACTTCTTGTTAAGGTCATTAAAAGTTTAAATGTTTTGCAAATTTTGGTTTGGACCCATATTATATAAGAATATGGGAGGACCTTTGCTGTTTAAACAAATATACAATTAAACTCATGGGGTTCATGTCATTTATCCATGGCCAAGTACACAGTCTTTATAGCACATTGCTTTACCCATTCAGGGTTATTGTATGCACCATTTTAGTGAGTGCAGTACACAACACCATTTACTTTATATAGCTTCACTGTAGGTTGTTCCCTAGGGAGCATGTTATACTATAAGCCTTCACAAACATAGCACAATGGAAAGAATAAGTTTGTTCAAGCCTATTCGAAATGAGAACAATGTTTAGATTTACCAAATCCTCAATGATCTCTTGCATGCGCTTTTTGGCAGCTTCCACACAATCTTTGGCTCCTTTGAGTGTGACCTTGTCGCTCTGAGAGCCAGTGCGGGGAAAGCTAACCATCACACCACCATACTCATCTGCGATCTCTCTCAGAACTTGGCCGCGGCGTGCCACAAAGAAGCGGTGGTGTTTGGGATCCACACCCATGGAATCCTCCACCACATTATCCTGAAATGGAAAAGAAACGGCAGTCTTTTTAAAATCAGCTTATTAGGCTGCCATTATGAAGAAATGAAACACATTCTCTCACTATGGCAACCCTGCATTTATTATAACTGCAGCAAGCTGTGCATCATCTAGTGACATGATTACATTTAGGCCAACAGTGACGAGCAATAAGAAATTCCCATCTTCTGATCTAACTCAAGGAGTTCAAGGCTCCCATTAACTCCTACAGATCAGTTGAAGGCTTCAGCACACTTATGAAAAAAGGCCATCTATTCGGAGATGTCTTGTAGTTATTCCACAAACTGGACAAATTAAGAACATTGACGTAAATCAACAGATAATTCCTGGAACCTTTATTGGTTTATTTGAGGTGGTCAGTAGAAATTAGATGAACGAAGAAGTTTACCAGGCTCTTGATGAGGGCTTCGAGCTCTTTCTGTGCTTCTGCTACAGCCTCCTCAGTGCCGATTACTGTGATCAGCTCCTGGTCTTTATCCTCAGGTGTGGGGAAAATTATCCTGGCACCAGTGCTGTCACGCACCTTCCGGATGTTTCCACCTCCTTTCCCAATAAGGAACTTGTGGTACTCAGGCTTGGCACGGAGCTCAGCCGTGTGGCTTTTAGTTTGCTACAAATTGAACGTTAGTAGTCAGTGGTGCTAGAAATATTAGTTTTAAGGTTACTAAGCATTTTTAAAAACACTTGCAATGGCCTGTACCTTCTCCTCAGCCAGGGACAGCAGCTGTTTTTTAGCCTTCTCCACCTCCTCAGCTGGGCCTCTGATCGTCACAGCATCAATGCCAGAGCCCTCAGTGGGGAAATGGATGTGCACCCCACCACACTCCTCCATGATAGAACGCACAAACCGTCCTTTGGAGCCAATCAGCGAGTTGTGCAGCTTTGATGGTATGGACACCTCCACTTCTGTAATGTTTGCCTAAAACCAAAGCCACAAAAAAGGCAAAAGGAGATACACAGCAGATGTTTATTTTAGACTTGTTAAATTTCTATGGTTCTATTGAAAGCCAGATTTCAGTGAAGGCTTTACCAGCTCCTTCTGAATAGCCAGAATCCTGTTTCTTGCTGCCTCACAGTTTGCCTTCTTCCCAGTGATGACAATCATCTCAGAGTTGCTATTCTCTGCAGGAAGGTCAATTTTAGTGTTTGTCTCTTCACGAATCTGAGGATAAAGGAAGACGACCTTATTACACACTCCACTGCCCGCTTCCAAATGTAAGAAAGAACAAGTTAATAAAATAAAAGGTGCAGATGGTTACATAGTTAATAATCACTTCAGGGTCCATACAAATATGACATTTACTCACCTTCTTAATGTTTGCACCTCCTTTCCCAATAATGTTTTTGTGGAATTGCTTGAAGATGGGAACGGAGACTGAATAGCTGTTCTCCACCTGAGCGGGGGCAAAAAAACCACAAGAGTTTTTCCTTTGAATTTAGGCCTTTCACACTGAAGTTTTTGCTATCCTCCGATTGTCTTAGTCAATTGTTTCACTTCAATTGTTTCACTCCGAACACTTTAAATCTTACCATTTCAGCCACCATCTTCTGCATAAATTTTGTGCATTTCTCAACTTCAGTCCGAGGCCCTCGCAGCTGCACAATGTCACTCTTATGTGAAGGATCAGGAAAATTAATGATGACCTGCAGAGAATGTTCCAATATTTTAGACAGACATCACACATGTACAAAGCCCTTAAAATGTGAGTGCAAAAAGAATGAACTTGCTTCAGGGAATTTGTCCCGTATCTCCTTGATTTTCTCCCCTTTCTGCCCAATGATGGCTCGGTGAAAACGCTGTTCGATGATCATGTCCTTTGTACGCTCGTTCTCCTGCGGAACACAAGTAGCTTTAAGATACTTCCTAGTTACCGGTTACCAAGCAACCTTTTCTCAGAGCCCAAACGCATTTCATAGAAGCCCTTCTGAGATTATAATGTAGGCACTTCAAGACAATTTAAAACCAACACCTGCCTCAATCATGACCCATAAGTAAACAAGTTTAAAAGAATGAACAAGCTGAGTAATAAGAAACCTGAAGCATGACAAGGTAAGGGCATGTTTCAGCTCACCATGCGTGACGCCAGCTCCAGTAGCTCCTTCTTGGCTTCTTTTACACCCTGGGGGTCGCCCTCGATACGGATCAGGTTGCTTTTTTCATTGTCCGGTGGAATACGCACTGAGACTTTATACTGGTCCTTAATGCGGTTAACTAGGAGGTAATGATAGTGTGTGAAATTCTAACAAATAGCAAATCAATAATTACTACTAGAGGTGTACACAGGACCATTTATTTTTAATCCCACTCCCACCCACTTCTGACGGAATTCTGAGCAATCTCGCCCACTTCTGCAAATACTTTTCTTCGTACCCACCCATTCTCTTAAGAATTTAGATGGTTCTGTTTTGTAAAACAAAGTAGTAATTTAACCCAGACCGACAATGATCAGAATAAAATGGTTACTGAAGATGCATGAAAGAGTAAAAACCTGTTTACACTAAAGCTTGCAACAGACATGCTTAGATGTTAATTAAGCTGGCCGTTATCCCACAGCCTCATATCTGACTGACCACTCCTGTCCACATGAGACTAAAAACCACCCCTTCCTGTAACTGTATTTATGGGTCCCGCATGATTCCAGACCCTGCCGACTTCTAATTCCTATTAAACATTTTCAGAAATGGTTCAATGTGTGACACTCACTGTTGGCACCGCCTTTCCCTATCAAATGCCTGTGGAACTTTGGGTCCACGCTGATCTCTGCGTAATCCATACGGCTAACCTATGAACACAAAGAACAATAAAGCATTAGTGCATTACACAGGGCCTCTAGCAACCTGCTATCTAGAAAAAGTCAATGTCCGTTCATACCAGGTCCGTCACAATGGCTTCAATCTGACTCTGCACTATCTGGATGTCTTTGGTAGGTCCTTCAAGAGTGATCTTATCTTCACCCTCAGTGAACTCAATGTGCACCTGTAGGATCACACATTCCATATAAGTACTTTATTCATAATAAAAAAACCTCACTCAAGTCATTTGAGTGTCCTACCTTGGGCATTTGCTGAGTGACCTTGGCCAGATTTTGTCCCTTCTTCCCAATAATGAAACGATGAAGCCAAGAAGGAGCCGATACATGGGACACCGTATAGCTGTTGGCCTGTATAGTGAGGGTACAAAAAATTATTGTGGAATATTTATATATTTTACGTGTCTGGTCTATAAAGTGTATACAGTTGACTTACAGAATGCTACACTGCTAACTGAAGCAATAAAGATGTAAGAAAATTCAACTCAGCATTTGGGAGACTCAAGTTCACTAGAGACAAAAGAAAAAAAGAAAAGCTCAGTTTACCTTGGCGTACACTTCAGTGAGCGCCTGGCCCAGCCGGTCTGGCTCCCCACGCAAGATGACTGTCTCTGAGCTGCTGTCAGGGGGTGGGATCTCGACCGAGACGCCAGTCCTGTCCAGAATCTCCTGCAGGGTGTTGCCCTTGGGACCAATCACATACTTGTGCTGAGATTTCTTTACTTCCACTGCAATAGTGGTGACATTTCTTTTCTGAAAAGAGGGGGGAAAAAAAAAGATAGGGTAAATAAAAGAACAGCAATTCTCCACTGTACAGCACAGCTCAAGTGTAAATGTTCCAAATAGAAGGTTTAAAAGATCAAACTGCATCGGGAGAAGAAAACACTTATGTGGATAAACAACCCACAGCATTAAATGAAATTATTTAAATTGCTGGCCTCTTAAATACACCAGGGAAAAAAAGCAAGTAGTCAGCAGAGAAACAATTCCAGGCAGAGACATTAATCAGGAGAGTGTGCTTAATAAATCAACAGTTTGCACGATTTTTAACTCCACTTGTATGTTTGGCTCAGCTCAAATGGAAATCTGGTGTGCCAATCAATACCACACTGCCCAGTGTAAAATGCTGAAAATGGTAAGTGTCTTGGACTCATATATAGCAGTAAGCTATTATGACAGCAATGGTTCTCGATCGGATAATTTTGCATATTCATTTCTTAATTACTGGATATTTACCTTTTCTTCAAAGACCTTTTTGATCATGGCCATTGCAACAGCAACCTGCTCTTTCTCCCCAGTGATGACGATCTCAGTTTTGTTAATGCTAGGTGGTGGGATGTTGATGCGGGCTCCAGTTTCCTGCATCATCTCTCCCACCAGCTTGTTGTAGGCACCAGTAATAAAGGGGTGGTACACTTTATCGATGTTCAGTCTCTCCACTGCACGTTTGTCCTGCAAAGAGTGACCTGATTAATGCCCAAATCAAAAATGTCAGTCCAAAAAATAAATAAATAAATAAATAAAATAATAAAATAAAATAAAAAATTGCTAGCCATCACAACAATTGATTGCAAATTAGGCACCAATTGGAATTTCGCATCAGTTTAGCCAAGGAAACAATTTAAATTGCCAGCAGCAATTGCAAAGAAAATAAGCAACTTTTCTACCTATACAAATAAATCAAGTACATTACTATTTCCTAAGTACCAAGATCAAGGTGTGGTTCTCTACCTGCTCAGCAGAAATGAGAAGGATCTCGTGCTTGGCCTTCTCCAAGCCCTCCTTGGTGCCAGAGATCTTGATGAGATTGCTGGGGTCTTCTGGTCTCGGGATCTGGATCTTGGTGGCAGTCTTGAGCTCAAGCTCCTGTAGCTTCTCCCCGTTTTTGCCAATGACAAAACGATGATGTTCCTTGGGGATGGCCACATTAGCTGAAGCCTGTGAGCAAGTTAAGACATGCCAATATGGCAAATGATTGGAATGTACCAGAGGTCTAGAAAATCATTTTAAAACTTGTTAACAACTTCTACAAATTTTATTAAACCCTGACCAATATCTTTATAAACTGGGAGAACTTACAAATGATCCTCATGGTTTATTTTATTTTAGTGGTTAAATGTATCCAACAGAGACTGCAAGTGGTGATGAGTGGAAAATAACTTTGGCTAATAAATTTCACTTACAATTCTTTGAAAGGTCAAGGATGTGACAATTTACTCTAAAGCCTACAACTGTGATAACAGCACTTTCTACCCGACAGTTCTTTTCTCTTCCATCCTGATGGATAAATAAAACTATTTTGGAACTTTGAGGACAGTTGTGTGCAGTCAAAACATGGGTCCTCCAAACACACACTCACTACAAACAATCTGCTTTTTAAAAAGAAAAAAAAATCATTAAAGCTAGTCTAATCTTTAAATTCTTTTAAAAAATCCACACAAAATATTGATAGCAAAGCCATTTCAAACCATGATAAGCACCTGAGTCTGCAGTCGGGACACAATCTCCTTACGGGCCTTCATAACAGCATCCAGTTTCCCAGACACCATGATGGAAAGACCCTGGTCCTTAGCCATGGAGAGTTCCAGGTGTGCACCAGTCTTGTGCATGATGTCAACACACACTTTAGCCTGGTCTCCCTCTCCAAACTGGTTCATGTCCTTGTACTTGCGCTCCTCCAGAGGCACATGAAACACCTGAGAGAAAAAGTTGGGAGCAAAGTTACCTTGGACAAGTCTGAGACTTTTAAAACTTAATATTTAAAATAAGACAAGGCCTTTATTATATTTAGTCCATAGGAGCATTTAGACTATAAGCACTGCATCACATAAAATTAACTTGGAAAAATTCAATTCCTGCTTATTGAGCTCGTCAATTTCCAGTAAACTCAAGAGCAATTCTCCCACCAGGGCACAGAGTAGTGCATCTAGGGGTCTCCTAAACTTAATGATTTGCATCATATTAATTCTCAGAGCTGCTCACTAGAATAATATCGAACACTGCTTTCCTACCCTTCTGACCTCTCTACCATTTATCAGCAATATAAATGCTGTACACCAAGAACTTTTGTAGGTCACAATATTCTGAAGGCTTGGGCAAGATGTAAAGATGTTGTGGGTCCTCTTAAAAACTCTATGCAAGCTCCTCTATCCATCATTCCAGACTTGCCACTCGCAGTTGGAAAGTCCTTGTTTACAAAGTGGAAAGAACATGGTACACACATGTTTCAAAACCTGTTTTATGAAGATTCAATTCAATCTTTCTTTGGATTTAAGATCAGAGTTTGATGCAGATTCAGAGATTTTATAAATACCTACAAATTGGTCACCAAATTTCCACTCTGGAAAGGACAGAACGACTATCTCTGGGGTTGCCGAGCACATAGAATATTCTGGAAAGCTCCATGTCATTGAAAGGGGAAATCTCTGTTTTATAGTGCTATTAGACCATCATAGTTCTTAAGGTCACTCAAGAAATTGTAGCAAAAAGATCAGGGATATGATCATAGTGATGACCAGTTAGACATTGTGTGTCAGAATTCACTGTTTTGTATTTAAATTAAAAATAAAAAATAAAATAAAAATAAATAAATAAATAAAAGGAGGGAAAAAAGAAAAAAAAATAAGATTGTGCAGAATTATACATTCACGCACAGGATGGACTTCACAGTTGTCCACTTAAGTAAACTCATCTTCTAGAGGTCATGATTGTAAAATATGTACAGGGTCAATTATCCATGTTTTCTGGGTATATGTAGAAAATTGAAACACTTTTGGAAAGACGTTCACAACCTGACTGTCAAGGTCTGGGAAATCCCATTAGACACGACATCCATATGGTACCCCTTTGATACAGTCTCATAGATTCTCATATTGAGGTAGGGTCAGGACACTAGCCCCTATATGTGGTAAGAGGATTGGCATAATTTTAAATACAGTGAAGAAATGAATCTTACTAAACTGGAGCCAAAAAAAGGATCAAACTTTTTTTTTTTTTTTTTTTTTTTTTTTAAACAAATACGACCTTAGACTTAAATACCACACCTAGAACAGCACACTTATTCTTTAAAAAGATAAACGGGACAGCTTCCTCACAACCCTTTACAGACCTCTCCGACCATCCACCCAGACTGTGTGGAAAATATACAGGTGCCTTTAAAATTTCATTTTATTTAATTTCCTTCCTCATATTTTTCTTCTATAACCATATATTTATTTACTCTTTCCTAATTATTAATTCAAGTTTTTAAATTTATTTTCCCTTTTCCTTCCCTCAGTTCTCTGTTCTGTAACTATGATAGTTAAAAGACAAAAGTAAACAAATAAATTTAAAAAATGGGGGGGTGGGGGGGGGAAGCCCCGCAACACTGCAAAGCAATGCCCTCTTAATAACTGCATGAAGTTCATTCATACCTGGGTGATGATAGAGGACTTGAGTGGCCTGATTTTCGAAGTCCAGGCATTTCCAGCCTCCATTGCTCCCTCGGGTGAAGAAGCCTTTTCAGGCAGAGGGGGGAAGGCATCCTTGTAGGTAGGGAGGTTGTCCTCATCTACTGCCTCACTGGATCCTGGCACAGCAGCTTCAAATTGAGATGGAAAAGGACCAAGTCACATTCATGTCAGATACTAAACAGCTTTTTTATTTTTATTTTTTTATAAACTCCATGATCCTTCTGGTCTGGGCAGACTGATACTTGTTCTTACCTCCACCCTGCTCTGGCAGGAGGCCGCTGCGGTGCTCATTAAAGAGTTCCTGCGTAAGTACGGCGACTGAGCTCATGGTCGAAATCCCACGTTTACACGGAGTCCGAGTGTGCCACTACAAGAGAAGAGTTCAGCTGATTAACAGAATTCAGGGAGAAAGAAAGCAGAGTAGAAAGGGCGAAAGAAAAACAGTACAAACAAAAGCCAAAGTCATATGTCCTTATCTGTTAACATGGACTTTGGCAGCTCATAGGCCTGTAAATTGAGATCAATTTAAGACATGCAAGGTATTTCTAGGAAATGTGAATTAATAGCAATAAATACGTGCAATGTAAAATGATTGTGCATTCAAGCCCAAAAACTAAAAACATCCCATAATGGATGAAGACAAATACCTTCTGACACAAAAGGACATTGCTGGCCTTCTGTTAGCCAAGTGAAGGGCTAATTCTAAGCCTAGGAGCTAGCCGAATGAGCTCTGGAGCTAAGAGGATTTCCACCATAACCCGTACTGCTGCACTCACATTGTAGAATTCCGTACGTCAGCAAGGGAAGTTATATAAAGCATGTGTGCATAATAGAAAACAGACACGCCTTTTCTGTAAAAGCAACCTGTTGGCACACCAACTTCTTACAGCATCAGACTACATATTCTCAGCTTAAGTATCTCTAGTAAGTGCATAAAAATAAACTTTTGGCTTGTAAATCACATATAATCTATATACCTACTTGGGAGTTAAAGAATGAGATCAATTTAAGAGGAAAAACCAAGCCACTATACGAAATATGTTTGACATCACAGGACACACCCTAAAACGCCTCACACGAAGAACACTTATGACGCACTGTGTTTGCCATGCAAACATTTTGGAAAGTTGCTTTGACGCACAGTGCATACTCTTTAGCTCAAGTATATATTCTTCACACAGAAACAAGACTGTTTTCACATGCTCCTTGAAGGGGCCTCTTCCGTTGCAGGCCTCATGAAATATCAAGCCCACAAGCAGACCACTGTGAACACACATTTAACCCTATAAATAAGATCAAGCTCGAAACAAGGTTGTCACACTAGTAGCTCAACACAGAGGGGTGTATTGGTCTTCGATTTTTTTTTTTGCAAATCAATGGCATTTTCATTGTACATTCCTATACCTCCTACACCTATTATAACATACTTGTACCATTTTTCCAAGTCATTACAACAGAGGCTTTAAATCAACTCTGATTTCACACATTAATATATACTCAAATAACCAGTCTCCAAATGACCTACTAGGCAGCATTCCTTATGACGCTGGCACATAATTCCATGATATTAAATATCAACATTAGTTAGTCTATTGAATTCAGTGACATTCATCACCGGCAATTGTGTAACTTCTCTTTAAAAAATAAAAATTAAAAATTCGATCCAACTCAAGCTGCTTCAGTCACTGTTCAGTACACTTCTGCGTTACCTTGACAAGAAAGCTCAAATTCCCACATCTGATTTTTTTTTTTTTGGTTGTGGTTGTTGAAGCATCACAATTAACCCATAGCTTACCATGTGGTGATGAACAGAGAAAAATAAAAGCGGATTACACTTTAAATTAAAATGCTGATCGCTATAAGAGGGCTGCGATCTTACCAGCTAAATGGTCAGTTGCCAGATAATCCGTCCTGTAAAGCTGTCTGTTCGTGTCAGCCTGCCAGCTTTAGCCTGGAACATAAAAGCAAACCAGTCATCTACACACACTCACAGATCACCCTTTTTCATAAGTTGTACGTAAAACATGCTTTGGTTAAATTGTTTCACACTCCTTATGCAATACAGCCTTGAAACCAGAACTACAGAGTTCATCTAATTTGAATGCAAAGTTGAACAGTGAGCCCTTGAAAAGGCAATGAAGCATTGAAGACTATCTCTGTTAATAATCACCCAGATGTGATCATATTAATCTTCAAATAGACTCAATGAGCTTTTCCCAGGAACCGATAAAGCACTGGTAAGGATGTGCCGATAAAACAGTTGCATGCACTTGTCTCGGACATAAGATCATTAAATCTGCCACTTTAAGGGGATATGATCCGGTCATTGGTGTAAACAGGACTTGTACTGTTCCCAAATTTCATGAACACAAAAGAGGAAAACAGATGTCTTGTGGTGTTGGATATGGTAAAGGATACTTGACTGAATAATAATCAAATCTCGATTAGACTGCGACTTATTTAGGTATTTCACACAAACTAGTAATAACTTGAATTAAAATGCTTAAGCAGAAAAAGAGTATAACGAACGACAAACACGCAGTTATAGTGTAATGGTAGCGGTGAATAAATTAGCAATATGATGAGCTGGCCTAAAACACCTCATGTCGCAATTGGCTAGTCAACATAATGCGTGGCAGTTTAGACCTGAACAAACAGATTGGATAAAGGCACAAAATGTCCTTAAGCCACAAAAGTAGATCAAACTAACTCGGAAAAGACATGACTTGTTTGTAAAACTACAAAAAGCAACGGAAATGGAAAAGAAAACTTTTCACCACTTATTGATTTTTGTCTTAGTGCTACGACAACTGTTAATAAGCTAGCGCTAGCTTCGCCACCGTGGCTAGTCATGGCGCTTTTCTCGTGCCTTCAAGGCATCGTGAGTATTTTTTTATTATTATTTAAACGTTAAATGTATTATACGGTCCACCGAACACCGCGTTAATGTAAGAGCAGGACGTTTTTAGCAGCTATTAAAACTTTCAAAGAATGTTCTTTTATTGCCTAGCATGCTAGCTAGCTAGGCTAACTACTCCGAAACTTAGTCCTGCGCGTGCGCCGTCATGACACGTAGCGCCTCCACACACCAGCTAGCGTAGACTGCTAGCGACCGCAAATACGGATTAGGAAACTTTAATCACTAAACTTAATTTACACCCACTGCGTTGTAAGGTCACGATGTCTATATAATGTGTAGATATTTAAAAATACACATGGCAGTGAAACAGCTGCTGAATAAGGGTCAGGTTTCAGCATCGGGTACTGTCCACGCAGAAGTCCACGTAGGCATTTAGCTTGAGCTGAGAGAAAGAGAGAGAGAGAAGTCAGAGCGAAGAAAAGGGATCAACCAGATCCCAAATCACCCTCAAATACACACAGTGCACCTCTGAGGGTGTAGAAACCACAAAGGAAATCCCCAGATAAGTAAATAAACGTTTGTAGTAAGAAAGAATGTGGGATTCAGACATGGACTCGAGCCAGAACACATTTCCAAGGCAGCGAGGCTGATTAACAGGATCTGTCTCAACCTTACAGAGGTTCTACCACGATCAGCAAAGAGATGGTGTAAATGCCCAAACCACTACACAAGCGAACATAACGGATTGGTATTAAATTAATGTACTTACTCGTGTTTGTGTGTTCCCGTCTCTGCCCTGTATGGTGCAGAAATCTGGTAGCGATATTCCACTGGCGAAGGGAGGAATAGCAGCCCGTACGCTTATAACAGCCCTACTGACGTCACGCACCTCTCTCCGGCGTCACACATCGTATTAAAGTTGCAAAGCAGTCAGACAGCTCACCTACCATCCTGCAGTTCTGTTCGTAGTTTTCCTGAGTGGTACAAGATTGCTGAATTAAAAAAAACAATTTGCAACGCGATACTGCAATAATCTAGCTAAGACTATAAGCAGGCTAAGAAAGAAATAAAACCAAAGAGGTGTTGCTATAGGAAAATAATCAACGACTGGATGGCGTGATGGTACCACCCCGAAATGTTTATTTTCCAGTAATAGGAAGTATTTTATTCTTCCTGTACCACAGCAAATTTCCAGTGCCATTTTTATTTATTAAACAGCATGTAATATTTTTTTCTTCATTTTTAGTTATGTTTAATGTCATGGAATGTCAAGGAAACATGTTATTTCCTGTTATCATTTACATGATAACAGAAACAGCTGTTCTATCACTAACCTCTTTTACCATCTTCTTGAAGGCAATATGACACAAAAAAAGGTCATTTTACTGAGAAATCACAGGGTTGAATTTCCAGTGTCAGAAAACTTACAGTTAGAGCTTTACCCCTGATTGTTAAATAATGCTAAATAAACATCTCACAGAAAGCTTCACCATATCATATCACTGTATATATATTTTTAAATAGTTTTTTATTATTTGGTAGGATTTATAACTATGGTGTATCATGTTAAGGCCTATTTCATGCCATCATTTTTGCTCATTATTGCTCAAGGGTGCCATTGACTCTAGGGGATGTGGTAAAAGTTAGACTGTATTGTGAGATGTTTCTGATATGATCATTTTGTTCCGTAGGCTAAATATTTCAATACTATTGTTGACTGCTGAGAATATCCTCGACTTGCCCTCTGAAACATTCTTGTATTAAAGGCACAATAACATGTCAATATTTTAACATACAGAAAGATTGAATTGTTCATGGAATTACCTCAAGAAGTTTTAATACACAGGAGAAATCTAAATTTACTCAAAAACCAAGCAAGAAAAGCAATAAAGCGGGCTCTGCTAGTAGGTTCTCCTATTGTCAACCTAGCCCTTATAGTAAAGCCACATAAATTGGACCAGTTTTGCACCTAATCCACAACATTTTAGAATTAAACTCTATGTATATTAAAGTATGTAATAATAAGTCAATGCTCAAGTCTTAGAGGTGTTTAAGTGCACAGGGTCCATCCTATAATTCTAGATGTGGGGCAAAGTCCTTTAAACATGTGTGAATGTGTGTGACCTTTCTCTGAAGAACAAATGTACAACACTGATAGGCACGTTTACTACACGAACTGATAAACTGAGAACTCTGTGATAAAGTGGTGAGCTAATAATGGTGGTTAGTAATAGGACAGTGTTTTATTATGGTGAAAGAGTATTGCACCTATTATTCAGTAGTTTGTTGAAATAACCATTTAGTGCTGAATGGTTTCTTTTTTAAAAATATCTACCATGTTATAAAAATCTTGTAGCATATTTCAATAGACAAACTGTATCATGAAATAATGTTTTTGAGGGTATCTGAACATCTATATCTATTCAGTATCATTGTATAAGTCGTACCAATTACGATCATCTATATGTACTGATAATATATTACACCACAAGGATATTGTAAAAATCTGTATTCATATATATAATAAGCTATTAATTATTTAGGTGCTGAGCACATGGTACTGACCTCTTTCACTTGCATATAGATGCATTAGTAAATAAGTGACAGGCAAAAGAAGAGGGGCATGGTGACCAGGGCAGTTTCCATGTCATCAGATCACTCACTGGTTTCTGTTTAATCTTGATTTGAGCTATTGCTCCATCACAAAGAAAAAAACAGATTGGAGATAGCTGTATATTATTTATTGTAATCAGGGGTGTCAGTAGCATTTTAAATATGGGGGGGACGACGACACTGGCGGGGGGCCCAGAAATGTTTTAATGAATTAGATGCCATTTCCAGCATTTGGTGTATTTTTAAGAAATTGTTAAACACCTAATGTTACCTACAAAAGTCACTTAATTCAATAACTATTTTAGAGACTCAACAATAAGCCCTCATTCAACTAGTCCATATTCATCAGCCTGTTTTTAACTGCTACCCACTGCTATGCCTAAGATAATGAAATGAAT
>JAQQZR010000036.1:9261491-9297925 GCA_030068235.1 Notoglanidium macrostoma | reverse complement strand
TATATATATAAGGAGGGTATGATAGTATTTACAGTACACACTCGTTGGCTACCTTATTAGATACTCATGTACATACAGTCATTGACCATTGCATTAGGTACATCCACTATTTAAGGGATATGTACAATTTCTGACCAGGGCATGCGTGACACTGACCTGGTAGTGTGTGCGGTGTGTACTGTGTGTACACTTACTGGCCACTTTATTAGACACAGGTCTGTGTACACCGAACACTAGAGACTATAGCTCTTCTTTGTTCCATGCACAGTTATTCTCTAGCTATTTGTCAGTTTCTGTCGAGAGCACTGCGATTTGCTGGATATTTTTGGTTGGCAGTGACACTTGTACCAGCAAAAAAACACAGCCATGTCTGTGTTAATGATGTGCTGTAATGGGCCACCACCCAAATGCTAACTGGTCATCAGTGGTCCTATTGTGATTCCTTACAACCGATGACTGACAAATTATACACAGCAACAACTGGTCTACAGTCAGTAAATGTATACCTCCAAATGGTAGGTCCATTACAATGTGTGTCACTCTGCTGTGACAGAGTGCATATGGTAAAAGTCTACATTATCATGAACAATAAAACAGCTTTTCAGTACATAGTTGTATTACAGGAAGGCCTACAGATTTAAAGGTCCAATTGACAAGTCAATTTTTTAACTTCAACACTATTTCCATTCTCAGAAAAGAGAGAGACAACTGGCTGGATGTGCTGAGGAGTGAGGAAGGAGTGTATGAAGAGTGGGGTAAGTGCTTGAGATTTGCAGGAAGGTGTTTGTTTGCAGAACACAGTGAGCATGTCTTGGAATGGGACAGATGGATGTTTGTTTTTTTAGCCTATTCATGAACTGGAGTGGAATATATCTTTGTATGTTGTTACTATACATAAGTATTATTTTGGTGTATTTATACTTTACTTCTAAAGTAACATCCATCCAGCTATTATTTATACCATATATCCGTTAAATGTTGCTGGGAAGCTGGAGCCAATCCCAGCTAACTTTAGGTGAGAGGTGAGGTACACCCTGGGCAGGTCGCCAATCTATCTCAGGGTTAACACAGAGACAAACAGTCATTCACACTCACATTCACACCTATTGGCAATTTAGAGTCAAACTTATCTGCATGTATTTGGGCTGTGGGAGGAAGCTGGGGGCGCCCAGAGGAAACCCATGCAGGCACGGGGAGAACATGCAAACACCGCACAGCGACACACCTCCATTTTCTGGGCATGTTGAAAACCAGAACCTTCATGTTGTGAGGTGACAGTGCTAACTATTGTACCACTGTGCCACCCCTTCTTAAGTTTAAAAAAAAAAAAAATTATTAAAACATCCTAGGAGTAAAATGTTTTAATATGCTGGACAATGCAAAGACTTGTATAAAAGAATGTTTCTTCTTTGCCTACCAAGAAGGCATGAACTTCATCTAATTTGAAAAATTTGGCTATATTTAATGAGATGTTTTCTTAGCTAATGTCAGGTCAGAATACTGGTAATGAAAGTAGCTAAGATAACTAGCTAGGTTGCAAGTCCAGGTGGGATCATTCCTATGTTCCCAGGGTTCTATGTTCCCCCCCACCTGGGCATGGCACTGCCACTAGGGGTTAGAGTTATGGACTTAGAGTTAGCAGATTTCTAACCCCACAGCCCTTTGACCCAAACACAATAGGAGGGTTAATGTGTGTTAATAGAATATAACATAGGACCCTGGGAACATAGATATGCTTCTAGCTAATTATAAATATTGCAAACAAGAGACTTAATTATGTTTTCAGGTAAAACAATGTAGTTTCTTAAGACAAAAAAAGCATTTTCTATATAAATAGCAGTTGCTGGGTTTTTTTTTTACCTTTACTTGACTACATTTTTGCTGGATACTTACATGTTTATTTGAGTAAGATTGACACCTTATCTATACATTCACTTAACTATAAAATCCTCCCCGGACTAACTCCTAGTCATGTCATTTTCTGTGGTCTTTCATCTGCAAACTTTTCTAGTTTACATGTTATCCTCTAATAATTTACATATTCGACGTGATAGATTTAAGTCCATTTTAATGACATCACAACCCGAGGACATACAAATACTCCCTAAATAATTTCTACCGGAGGTTGCGTATTACTCGGAAATGCCCACTAGAGGGCAGAGTTGTGCTTTTAATGCAAATCCAGCTTTTTCTTTTGATTGGCATCGTTACTGAATTATGTGGTGATACATTGTTTGTGTCTCAGATTGTCCTCAGGTGCGATGTATTGAGGCGTATAATGGACAACATCCTGGAGAGCTTAGTCTACAGCTGGAGGACACAGTGAGCATCTTCCAGAAAACATCTAATGGTAATTAAAAAAAAACAGACTTACTGATAACCTTCAGGAGTCAGTCCATACTGTACATCCATCCAGCCATCCATTACCTATACCGCTTTATCCATCTGGGTCGCGGGGGAAACTGGAGCCAATCCCAGCAGTCGTTTCTGGCGAGAGGCAGGGTACACCCTGGGCAGGTTGCCAGTCCACCACAGGGCCAACACAGACAAACAGCCACACATGCTCGCATTCACATCTACGGGCAATTTAGAGTAGCCAGTTGTCCTAATCTGCATGTCTTTGGACTGTGGGAGGAAACCGGAGCACCCGGAGGAAACCCACGCATGCACGGGGAGAACATGCAAACTCCGCACAGAAAGGCACCCTGGGTGACCCAGGGATCGAACCCAGGATCTTCTTGCTGTGAGGCGACAGTGCTAACCACCGCACCACCGTGCCGCCCCATACTGTTCATATTATGCACAATATGTCTTAATGTAGTTATACACATATTTGGGGATAATGTACTAACACTTATTTTTGGGAGTACAGAATCTTAAATAAATGACTTGCCCAACCATGTGGGTCATGTTCATCCCCACTGGTTACTTTCAAACACAGCTTGTTTTAGGGATGTAACAGAATACAAATACATTATCTGGAACAAACAGATAAATCTGCCATTGTTGAGTATTTGAGCAAGGCTTTTCTTCTCCTGTGGCACTCTATCATGGCTGACCCTGCGCTCTGACCCCAACTTTATAACAAGCTTGGATATGTGAAGAAAAGGAGTTCACTGTGCTATAACATATACATGATAAATAAAGGATTCTTCTGCTTCTACTTCTTTTTAAAAGGTTACCAGAAAGGTTCACAAGGAATCTGGCTGAGACTATAGGTGTGTAGAGGGACTGGGGCCTCACAGGGAACAACTAAAAACTAAAAATTGCATAACCAGGAGGTGTGGGTGTGAGTGAGTATTCAGAGATGAAGCTCACAGGACAATCACAGACCACATTCATTAACATGCAAGGCATTTACTGTATTCAGTTATTCATCTTTTAGTAACTGTCTTTTCAGTCCAATTTTCAGTGTTTCCAGAGGTATAGTGGAAGGGTTCTTATCTAATTAAACATCCAGGTGTAAATCCAAATACAGATATGATGTATTGGACAAAATGGATACAGAAACTCAATTCAGATAGTATAACTGCATTACAGCCCTTACCTGCTAAATCTCAATTACACTTCAAAAGAAGCTCTGAGAAACCCAGTAACATACTCCACTCCTTCTTATGGCAGGTTTAATGGAGGGTCGGAGGCTTCCTGATGGGGAGAGGGGCTGGTTCCCTGCCAAATGTGTGATGGAGATCGTTAATGAGCATGTGCAGAGACGCAACCTGCGTCAGCACCACCAAGTCCTACAGGCAGCTGAAAACATCCTGAAACACCGCAGAATTTGTCAGGAACAGCAAACCACTACCTGCTTCTAAAAACATTAATTAGAATATTTATTATCGGCATATTTTATCTTATAGACCCAAGGCCAATGTAGCAACAAATTTAGGAACTAAAAAAGCACTAGGAACTAATGGTAGGCATATTTTCTATGAGATGGGTATTTATATGTTTGGTCTACTCTCTACTATTCAGGGAAAAAAATCAGTAAAAGTGAAATCTATAATGAAATCTATATTATGATTAATGGTATCTTTCAGAATAATATTCCTTTTTGTTGTCATGGTGATGGAAAGCATTGCTCTTTACTTTACTACCATACAGTTTATTTAACCTTACATAAAAATTGATCATATTTCCCAGCTTTTAGGCTTTTGTAAAGCAATTATGAGGGAAATAGGGTTGTTCAGATTTTTTTAATGAATACCTGAATGGGTTGATTATAAAGGTGATGCTTGTAGTTCATGCTATTTATTATTCTACACTGAAAGCTCAGACTACTCTCAGGAAACTGAGAAAATTTTCAATAAATAAATTATTTTGTATTTCTTGTGTATATTGTGTAGTCTCTACGATTTGAAAACCATTTCAAGTTGTGTTACTCCCTGCCTAGTGAAGAACTTCACCTCTGAACATTCATACATTCATCTTCAGTAAACACACTATCCTGATCAGAATCAAGGTGGATTTGGAGCCTATCTCAAAGAACACTCTGTGAAGTACACCTATCCATCGCAACATGAACACACAAGTTCACACACTCACACTGTGGGACAATTTAGCAAATCCAATCCACCGCATGTTTTTGGAGGTGAGAGGAAACTGAAAAACATGGAGGAAACCCAAAAAGACATGGGGAGGACATGTGAAACTCCACATACGCAGTAATCTGAGGCTCACACTGGGGACCTGGGCACTATGAGGTATCAACACTAGCTGCTGATGCACTGTGCAACACATCACCTGAACTTTTTACCTGCAATCAAGACAATGAAGCATTTTGAAGATAATTAGCAACAGATTAATGAACCAAGTACCTGCTTGTTGTTAAAGTATGTTATACTCAATGCTGGGTTTTTTCATTTAATTGGCTTGTCTATTGTTATATCTAGCTATCCTTGTAGCAAAAAAACTGCAAGAGCCATTGAAACAGCAATGAAATAGGTCTTTGTGTACAAAGTTAATCTATTTGACAGAATATTAGTAATACACACACTTCAAATATTACATATCATGACATCAAAGGTAGCTGAAAAATTGTCATTCAGAGTAGCTGTATGCATTGCAAATAAGAAACAATTTTTTAAAAATTGAATAGATTACAAATTAATTTCTGTTTATTGACTGACTGCTTAATTGGTTGATTCAACAAATAATTAATTGATTGATTGATCTTCTGTAACTGCTCATCCTGAGAATTGTCTCAGTAACATTGGAGACAAGATGAGAATATCAGAAGATCAGGATTGAAGCCCCAGCTCCACCAGGCTGCCACTGATGGCCCCTTGAGCAAGACCCTTAACCCTCTTTGCTCCAGGGGTGCCATATCATGGCTGACCCTGCACTCTGACCCCAACTTCCTTGCAAGCTGGGATGTGCTGTAATGTACTCTATATGTGACAAAGGCTTCTTCTTCTTCTAATACACTTTAGATGGGATGCCAGTTTATCACAGGTTGCCATGCACACACTTTTGCAAACTTAGTCACAGATAGATGCAATTTATCTTTGCCGATCCAACTGGTTCGTCTTCATGAGGTGGGAGGAAACCACAGAACCGGGAGGAAACCAGCGTGGACACTGGAAAAACTTGACCAAACATGGGAGTTGTTCGACTCAGACAGTAACCTGAGCTCAGATCGACTTGCAAACCCTGGAGCTGTGAGGTGGCAATGCTACCAACATGCTGCCATTATTTGTTTTTTTACTTTTTGACCCATCTATAAATATTTTAAGCCAAACAAAAAGTTTACTTATTGAATATTTCTTTATTAGGTTTCCTTAAACATAGTCTTTAAAGCTTTTAATATGCTAAGCAACAGAAATTTTATACATGTAAATTTTTAGATACTGGTTAGTGCTGGTTGGTTTATCTGTTCTGCCAGGACTGCTAATGTCCCTCTCTCAGGCTGTTTAACCTGCTGGTTAAACTAGTCTTCCTGGTGCGATCTGCTTGCCACCAGTGCGCATTATCTGAGTTATTCTGGTGAGCTTATACTTACAATTTGTTTGCAAGCAAGTGGAGTTTGTTTTTTCAGCAGAGTGATGTAAGGTTGTACCTGTTCAAAACAAAAATGGGTCGCAATAAATGTGTTAGGAAAGTCCAATGATGGCACTGATTCAAATAGCTCTAAACCAACCAAAAATCAAACGCCAATGGCTGAAAACTTTATGAAACGGTCAACCAATAGTAACTGAATTATACCTGACGTCCTCCAATCAGGTAACGCCTCGATTCCTCCAATCAGAACGTTTCGGGATTCTTCCAATCAGATGACGCTTTTGTTTGCGGCTCGTGCCTGTAACTCCACTCGCAAGTAATTCCAGAAAAAAGGAGTTGAGGAAAATAAAACGGCGCAGCGAAATACGAGGTAGGAGCTACTTTCTTTTGGATTCAAACTAACGAATAACCTTAATTTTGAATCGTTGTTTTCTTTAAAATAACTTTACCATTTGTTTGAGGTCGTTAGAAACACCTTTTTTCATTTCGGTGCTTTTTAAACGCGTGTTAGTGGGAGGTCGGAGTTTCTTTTTTTTCCTGCAGTTTGCAAACTGTTAAAGACTTTCATAATGGCGGACTTTTAAATCACTTCGGAAGGTGTGAGTGTTTTTACAGTTAAGAAATTGTTTGCTGCTAGAATAATTTAGCTTCAGAAAGTCTAGCGGAGGTAGCCATTTCTCTCTCTCTCTCTCTTTCTCTCTGAGTAAATCAGATTTGTGCTCTCAGTAGGTCACTTGGTTACTGAGGCTTTGCTGATTTAGAGCTCACAAAACAACACTGGGAGTGAAGGAATCTGCAAAGTTGTGGATAATGGCATTAACTTGTCTTTTCGACTCCTCTATATGTTTTTGTGAATTAAAAAGTCTACTACAAGCTTCCTTTTGTTCACCTGAGCATTGCCTGGCACTGCAATTCCTCTGTTAAAATCTGGTGGCTTATTTATTTATGGTTTAGTCATAATCAGATTCAAATGTTTGTGAATGTCTGTGCTCTGAAATCAGCATGCCATTGCACTTCCCTGTCGTTGTTAGACTGCATTGATTATAATCTGCCTCTTCTAAAGAATACTCTAGGTTATAGCACATGATATCTGTATGTTGATGGTGTTGATTGAGCCCATGCCATCACTCTTCTGACACTTCAGCCCATTAATTTCCCCTTTTGTCAGCTTATATACAGAAATATCAGGACTGTTATTGATGGAAACTGAAACAAGCTAAGTTGCTTCCTAACACAGTGACAAACTAGATGTCTGAAAACTGAATGGCTGTATTGTTGGCTTTGGATAATGGATCAAAAACATGCAAGTAAACTGATCCCTTTAAACTTCTGGGTCTAAGGGCACACCAACAGGAGGTTCATTAGCCTACAGGCCAAATTTTATAGTTTTACTATAGTTGATAGTGTGGCATGCTGATGATGAGTGCATACTATAAAAATGTTGTGATGGAAGGCATGAAGATAAGGATGGCTTATGTTTGCAGTGCTGTGAAGTGATTTTTGGCTTCCATATTTTGTTCAACTGTTAATATGTCAGCAAGTAAGACCCACCATGATGATAAATCTTGTCACCAAACCAAAGGTTCTGTTTCATCAAGTATTGTGAACATTTGGGATGGGTTGCAGGACCTACTTATTTTACAGCTACTTCAAGTCTTTCTGCTGGCGCACAGGTGTAAAAACGACCTTTGCGATTCATCACTCAAAGTGAACAGGTCCTTGCTCTTTCAGATAAAGATCTCGTACATAAGGTAGTAATTTTTGGAGACTGTTTTATAGTGGCAGGAAAAGTACGGGCTAATAATAAGGTCCGAGTTTGTTTTGGAGGTGGCCCCGTCTCTCTCGGGTGCGTCACTGTGCTTGATGGATGACTTTTCAGCAGAGACTAAGCTGTGTTTCCACTAGGTGATGTCAGGCCTTCTTGAGCAGAACAGCTGCACTAATACATCAATCAGTATGCTGCTATTATGGGATGAGGGTGTGCAGCAAAGATAGTGACTAGATGAATGGAAATGTATGAATACTTCAGGGTTTATTATACATATCCATTCTGTGTTTTGCTCACAGGCAGGGAGTGTGTGTGTGAGTGAGGGAGAAGCCCGGCTGTGGCGTGAGCAGCAATGGGTGAGATCGAGGGCACGTACCGGGCGCTGCAGACACCGGGCACGCGCCTGGGCTCTCAGTTCAACCCCGGTGTCAGCACGCTGGAACCCGGGCAGAGCCTGAACTCCTCTGTGGCAGGAAGCAAAGTCAAGTGCCTGCAGATCCGTGTTCAGGGCCTGGATGATTCTCAGGAGTACTACGAGCTTGAGGTGAGTCACTCATTTTCAGATGACGTTTAGGGTGTATTGATCTTCTTTATATGCAAGCTGTGCAAGTAGAACCCTGGGACACCAAATGCTTCTGCTCCTGCGTTGAAAGTGAAACTTTCTTTGTTTTTTTGTTTGTTTGTTTTTTAAATCTGAGTGTTTCACAAACTTCATGAGTCTTCAGAAAAAAGTATATGCTGCGTAACTAACTCAAACTTTTGGAATGTAGTGACGTTGTTGACGGCTGTGGCTGAAAATTACTGTAATAAATTGTATGACAAAATACCATATGTGGCATACCATTTAGTAAAATTGGCATTTTAGAATGTAACCGTGAAGAATATATGCATGTTGGGGCCTAATTTATATTTACAGTCTCCATCAAACACATGTTGTAAAATGGGTCAGGGTCTAAGGATACTATCCAGCTGAAATCCTGTTAGAGAGGGGTTAGTACAGTAACAAAACTGTGCTTAGAAAGAGGTAGATGTTGAGTTTTTGCAAAAAAAAAAAAAAAAAAAAAACAAGTATCCCAGCTGTTCAGACAGTTAAGTGAAGTTCATTCCACAACCTGGGTGCCAGAAAGGAGAAACCTCTTGATGCATCGTTTCCTTTGATTTTTTTTAAAATTTTTTATATTCAGTTAAAATTAGTTTGTCAACTTTTTTGGCATATTCTTCTCTTGATCCATACAGCAGCTTTTCTGGATGAACTTCTGTGCAATTGATATAAAAGCAGCGAGATGAGTGTAAGACGGAGAGCATTCGTCTTGTGGCAGCTGTGCTGTGTGTGACATGTGACAGCTGCACTCCTTGCTGTGCTCCTCAAATCCCTTCTTTAAGATCAATTCAGGCACATCCCACTCTGTGTCTCGGAGCCCTAGCAAGGCTGCTGTCCTGAAGTGCCTTTATGAGCCATGAATCTCTCCAGTGCAGCCTTCTGTAACTTTCCAACTGAAGCAAAACTCCGGAAAAACATCTCTTAAAGGTTTCAACATCAGCTTGTGTTGCTGGCCGTCGTGATGGTGGTAGTTTAGGGCTTTAGGATCAGATTTCAGTTTTTGTGCAGTGTTAGATTTGGCTACGTTGGTTTGAACCTTTAACTCTTTCCCAACGTTCAGGCCTAAAAACTTGAAGTGGAATAATAATTATTATTATAATGTGAATAATGATGGTAAATTTTTATGTAGTACCTTCTGTACATGCATCGTGTTGTTTTTTATATAACAAAAATTCAATCTTATTGGAAATAATTCAAAAGCTATGTAGGAAATGCAACCTAATTGGTTAAAGTGGGTAAAATGGCAATATAAAAATAAGTGCTTTCTGGAGATGAATGAATACCAGCTAATCAGTGTTTAAAATCTAAAATTAAAAAAGCCAAATGATTAAGCTGGTGATTTTGAACCTTAATCTCACTAGACTAATAGATGGTGTTTGATGAGTTTCTTGTGGCAGAAAACGAAAGCAACCTCATTACACACCAGTTATAGGAGACCTTAGCTAATGTTTGGTTACATTTGTCTACATCTGTACTGTGCTTATCTGGTAAGACTTTGTGCCTGGAACTTTGAACTCTGCAGGGAAACGGTGTGATGTTGGATGTAGGAGTGAGGAAAGGAGGCTTTTCCTGTGGGCTGGGTCTCACACTGCACTGTGGATGAGTATCTGTCATTCTTCACTCCTTCCACAGATCAAATATGAGTTGGAGAACAGGAATGGGCTTGTGTTATGCCACTGTGCTGTGGTCTTGTGATGCACCTGAATTAGGTGTTAATTCTTATGGTGTACTAGCACTAGGTGATCCGAACCGCAGCTGAGTGTTTGACCCCTAAAGTCCAGTTTGTTTGACTAGTGTGAACATAGCGTACTGCTTGGGTGCGGTTCATTTGGAGTGCTTGGAATAGGTGCCTCCAGGAGCGGTTCTGTTGGGCTTGTCACAGTGTGATCACAAACCTTGCCCAAGCACAGAACGCTATGAAGTGCGCTTTTCAGCACATTGGAGAATATTAGGGATAATAACGGGTCTGGTTCTCACCTTATTGGTGAACACTGGTTGTATGCATCTTATGCGTGCAGCACGATTTACTGGAAATCACTGAATTGCGTAATTGATAAATTCGTACATCATATGTCATCGTGCCTAAAACAAATCCAAATACTAATACACAATGTAAAATTAGTCTCCATCATGCTATGGAAGTGTGCTTTTCTTTAACACTTAAAGTTGCATTGTGATGACGCAAGCGCCCCCTGGGTGCATTTGAGAGTGATTGTCATCTATCATATTCAGTTTTCATGTTAATACTTGGCACATAATTAATATATCCATTATATCACAAAAAGTATGTGGACACCTGACTGTCTTATCCATATACGCTTGTTGAATGTCCCATTCCAAAGTTTGTTCCCAGTTTAAAGCCCGCCACTCTTATGGGAAACCTCTCCCTACATTCTTTCTTTGCAGGCCAGTCAACTTCTTACATATCAGTCAAACAACTAACGATGAAATACGCAAATACTTCAGAGTTGTTTGTTTGTTTTTCTGTTGAGTTTTTGATTGAGCCGAAAAGCGTGGACTGAATAAATGAGACCCTGGAGCTCAGTCACGACTCAATTCTGACTTTCTCCCGAGTCTGCCTTTACACCCTCACGCACTGGGGTCTACTTGTGTAAACACATTGCTTACATAGGCAACCTAGTAAATGATAGTTGAAAGTTTGCTCTCTAAGATTAGCTTGCATCTTCAGATGAATGCAGCTAGCTTAGCATGCTAGATCAAATGATTCTTAGCTTGCACTCCAAGATGTAGAATTTGTGCACAAGGTCTTAAGTCATGTGAGTAGCAGTTAATATCTGTGTGTGAAATAAGCTCTGCAGGTGTATAATGCTCGTGAGCATGTTTTTCCACGCTCGTGACATGTGACAGAAATCTGATGCCAGCAGTGAATTTTAGCACTGGGATTTCTTAACATATGCAAGTCATTTATTTGTCTTATAAACACAAAAGGCCCGTCTAATATAACCTTTATCATAAGGGAGACACCGTTATTTATTTCACTTGAGGTTCACAGATGTTCAGGCATATGCGGCACGTTTCTGCTCACTGCTTATCAAAGCCGCTTGTGTAGTGCATCCTTAATGTTAATTGGCCAGCTGTGTAACTCCGAATGAAGGCGCCTTATTGGCCCTTGATGGGCCTCTGTCCGAAACTGATAAGGATATTAAGCACCGTTATCGGACAGTCTTATCGGCTTCTTGAGATATTGGTCCGGGCCTGCTACAGACCTGGAGGTTTGTATCTTGTGGTTCTGTGATCACGCTCCATTCACAACATGGTGTCCAAGCAGTGTCCAAGAGGCACTGGAATAAAGAAGAGCTGATGGCTTTTAATTCACCTTTGAGCGAACCAAATTTCCAGATACTATTTAAAAATGCAACAAAAAAAAAAACAGTAATCACAAAGTATACAAGAAACATCCATTTTTGTTTTGTGACTTGGGATGTGTTTAAAATCTGGGGGAAGGTCACCGATACACACGCAATGATGCTAAATATGGGAAGTAGCAGCACTCTTTTTCCAATGCAAGGCAATGTCTGCATATAAAACCATAAATATGGGCATCCAGACAGGACTAAAATGACCAGACAGCCTTTGAGTTTGATGAAAAACAGTAGGTAGATTGACCTGGTGGTTTCTGAGAGGAGAACAGAGAAAAACACCGACATGGCTGATTCAGATGATAATAAGATCATAGAGAAGCACCTGTAAACTAGGAAATTACCCCAGTAAATTGAATCCCCTCTGGATAGAGCTATTGTCTACATATTCCATGCTGGAACAGGTTTGGGCCTCTCAAATTAAAATGCTACAGCATACAAAGGTGGCATCATATTCAGTTGTGTGTTTCCAATTTTATGGCTACAGTTTGAGGAGGTCTCACATATGGTTGTGATGGTCAGGTGTCCACATACCTTTGGCCATATAGTGTATGTTTATCATACAAAGAATTGATCTCAACGATTCACTTATTAGGCTCCTCTCAGGAGGCCTATGTAAGTAATGCTTGTGTGTTTGTGTTGCAATACCAGTTTGATGTCACATTTTCAACATCTGTTTCCAAGATGGAACATGGATTTCAGAGCACAGATGATCGGCTCTAAAATCCACTATACTCCACATATCTTTGACTGGGCTATCAGAAACAATTCCTGGGAGAAAACGTTTACTTATCTACATTAAATGGCTGAAAATGTATTATTGCTTCAATGTAATTAGCTTGAAGTTTGGTCCTTTTAAACACGACTATTCAAGCTGCTGTGAATAAGTGGATCTTTACTGAGCTTTTTATATGTTACAGTCTCTCCTGTTTCCTTTTAAGTGTTAAGTGTTTTGATTAAAAAATCAAAAGCATTTGGTTACATGTTTCCATCGACTTCTGTTATGTGAATTGTCTGAAAATGATGTCATAGAGTGGCTGGAAAGCACATTCACCGCCAAGTTATATTATGTTCAGAAAATCTCTTTCCGTCATCACATTTTCATTTCTAAATGATTTTGTGGTGATGAGCCATGTTTTCAAATTTCCCATGTACATTTCATATGTTTTTTCAGATACAAAATTCTCAAGTAGCCATATGTATAGAAACTGTATAGTCGATTCTAGTAACTTTTAAACTATACACTAATTATCTAGAGGAAGTGATGAGTGTGTTTTAAATGGTGGATGTGTTGGGCAGGGCATGCCAATGCTCTAACTCTGGCAGTAACCACTGCTGACCCGGAAAACCACGACTTTGCTCCCTCCCTCTCCTGGTCAGCTGCCTTGTAATTTGCCTCGCTGCCTAAACTTAGCGTTTGTAGCTCGAGCTCTGAATCAGATGTATATTTATGCCTCAGGTCTGTTCCGTGCTGTTTGCCTGGGCAATAGTTTTCACCAGCTCAGTCATTTCTGTTTATTGTTGGTTATGGTAGGCTGGACACAGAATGTCATTTGCTAATTAATAACAATATTGGCTATTGCAGTAGTGGAATTGCAGAAGGCTATTATGATGATGGTAATCTTGACCAGCATCGGGGGCTTTAGATTAAAGTTCTGTGTTTGGATGAACTGCACTGTGCACATCCAACAAAGCAAATAATTTTGGTCCAAAAATACAGATAAATATGATTATATTGTGCCTTTCTCTGTATTAAAACCCAATTGGTTTACTGTCAAGGATCACATCAAGGAGTCACCATTGAATTGTAGCAATGGAATAGCAATATCATATTTGCTCTATATTCTATAGCCCTTAGCTCAGGGTTTGAGGTCTTGTCCCATGTTGGACTTGAGTTTGCAGCTTGTAATTCCCAATCTCCAACCAATACAAGCCAAAGAAAATATCACCTTAACTTGAAATTCCCACTTGTCAGCTAGGGGTAGATTTCTCAGCTACAAGTTCCTTCCCCGTTTTACAGAGTGACCTCAAATGAGCACTTCTTACCTTTAAATGATAAATGATCAATGTTGCATGCACAAATATTTGCTTCAGAGTAATCAACATACAGACACATTCACTTATTCAATCTAAAACACGGACCCTACTGCTAGCTGTCTGAGATGGAAAATATGGACTTTGGATCCATCACTCATCACACTTAGCCAAACGTCAAGTGTGCATCAGTGGATAATTGTTATTCCAACCTTCAAATGACCACTTACAAGTCAAATGCAGCATTAGAGCCTGTGTCCTTCAAAGGTGTTTAATGTGTTTTTCAGTGTTAACAGCGCTCCAGGGCTCCAGATGGTGACTAAAATGTTCTCCAATGTGACTAGAGTTTTTTTTTATTTTATGACTCATTTTCTCATGGCAGTTGCCAATGGTGACTGCCTCTCACAATCCAAGAAAAAGTAAAATAAAAACTAAAAAGGCAAGAATTAATTATGTGCATATGCTCTCAACCCACATCTGTCTTTCCTGTTGCAATATCACACGATTAAAACGTGGATCGAAGCAGAGCAGTGTTGACAGATTGGGTCATTTTAGGTTGTATTTGAATTGCATGTAAAATTTTTGCTGTTAGTGGGCAGGTTTTGTCAAATCGCTGTGTTGGAAACGCTTCATGCTATTTTGCAGCCTATCGCAGAGAGTGATCTTAAATAGAAGAAAAATAACATGAACTATATGAGAAGCCTTGTGTTTTACATCTGTTATACAATAAACAGTTTAATCCATGTGGTGATTTCTAGTTTCGTTTTAACTTTCACTGTTTTTACTTTTTCCATCCTAACTTTTAAGTGGCCTTGTAACAAACAAAGTGGCCAAAAGAAAAAATTTCATGTTTTTTCTTGAAGGCCTGCTTATCCAAACCCTGCCTTTTTCTACATCCGAATGAACAGAAACTGAGTCAGTTAGTGGGTCATCTGAGGTACAGTCATCGCCGTCCGACTATATACGATTATTAACAATGGATGATAACGCAGTGCCATTAACAGAGTCTTCTGCACCTGCGACTCAGACATCTGGAAGACAGTTTGGTTACAGGAGTTCGCTTAGTTAAAGTATGACAAGGGTAAATTAAGTTTTATACTGTTTGTACATACTTGGCAAGATGGTAAACATTTCTGGTGTTCATTTCATATTTATAGTGCTATTTATTCCTGTTGTAGGTATAAGACACATTTCCAATGTTTATATTTCTAGTGTTGTTTATTCAAGTTATTATTTATAAGACAATGCAGAAGGACTTGAAGTATTGCTTGTTAGTAAACATTTGCAGTCTTCATATTTCTGCGCCATTCATTATTCTTTTATTAAGTATAAGATGATGAAGACGACAATAGTATGTACTGTAGATCAGATAGCTCAGATAGGAGAAAGAAAAGGCAGTGTGAGGTAGACTGGAGACAAAATGTGACAAAGTATTGTTTTATTTATTTCACATATTTGACATGTGATGGAGATTATGGCTCTTAAAAAAACATTTGGCTCCTAAAATTTTTTTGTTGTTATTGTGGTTTGTTTGTTTTTCTTCACTGTCCTCAGCAAAAAACTCCCTCAGCAGACAGCTTTTTGTCTACTGTGTTCAGGGTGCTTTCACTGAAAATGGTTCAGCTTTTGGAACATCGCTGAGCTCATCAATGTCACGTCTCTCTCTCCGACCAATCAAAATCAAGAAGTGGGCATTACCAGATGGTGCTACTCTCCCAGCCTCTTTCTTACCTGGTTTAGCTCATGTACCCAGTCTTTTCCATCTTTCTAGCTAACCTTTCTAAAGTAAATAGAGTTGATGTTACGTGAAGGAATCCGAAAAATGCTAGATGTTTTTTGTAACTCTGGAAGCACTCTGAAAATGAGATTGTGTCACAATGCCAGCACAAATATCACATCTGGTGCACACAGACCCCTAATATTTGTATGTGTGTCTGTTTATTCTTCCGGTTTCTCTGTTCTTGTTCATTATAACCCTTTATGCTGGTGTTACATTCCATTTTGTGTAGTTTTTACGCATGCTTATGGTTCATCCGTTTATTTAAGAAATGAAACATTCACCCGAATTCTCTTGTAAAAGTTAATATCAATTAACTCTACTTTTGCTGACTCTGTGAGTCATTTTCTTGTTAAGGTGTAAACGTGTGCCATGCTTGCTCCCCCAGCATGAGGTCTTGTTCACAAAACTAATAGGAAGTGATGAGGAAGCAACAATAATAACATTGGCTTCCTGTTCCAGCTGTGCTTAGGGAAAATGCACACACTTGTCTATGTGTCCGTCCAGTTTAATGGTTATCTAACCTGTTCGGCATGCGTGACCCAGAAGTTCCTTCAAACTAATTTAATATAAAGTTCAGTGTCAAACAATTATTATTGTACTTATAACTCATTCATTTACTGGAGTCCAGAGCTTCATTTCTGTTTGTTCGTTCTCACTCTGAGTAAATAAATATATTATGCAAATTATCTGTATTGAACCTTCAAATTATTATAAACATGTATTATTACCGCTGTATAAGATGGTTAAATATAGTTTACTAGCTCAACAAAATGTGCCTAATGTGCGTAGCCTCTTTCCACAGATTGGAATTAAGTCAGCATTTCTTAGAGTGGTGACGATTATAATGCCTTAGTAAGCTTTCATTTCTTTTAAGAGTTCTTTCAGATCACATTTAAATACATGCTGAGCACAATATAGACATGAGAAAGACATCAGAATTCTACAACAGCTGTATGGAACAGACACAAGGATTTATAAAATTATGATTAGCATCTTTATGCAGCTTCTACATGAGTACCATGGATTCTTTCTTTGGATGACCTCCCCTCACCAGTGAGTATGTCAGGGTGGTGGATGGCTGGTAATGCAGATGGTGTGGTCTGTAATATACAATTGAAAGGTGCCGTTGTTCACTAGCTAGCTCTTTATTTTAATTTTGCTAGTCAAGTGTATTTGAGACCCACAGCTATTCCGTTTCTCTGTATGGCAACAATGACCCTGTATATACGTGGTTTAAAAATGCACCCTGGGCGATCGGATAACAAGGGGACAATGCTAAATACAAGTGTAAATGACCACCAAGACGCATTCACTCAAACCACTTGCCAAGGTGGGACACATGTAACCACATAACTTTTTTTTCCTGATGTGTCCCCAACAAGGATGTTTCAGGAAAAGTAACATGGGTGATAACAAAAATCTGAACACACGTGGTCAACTGGACAGTGTGGAGACACATGAAATGATCGCTACCTCTATAAATGGCATTGTGTTTCTGCTGTCCACTTGTGATCCAATTGCCCAAAATGCATATTAAAACCAAGTGTAAACAGGGCCTATACACTGAGAAAACCCCTGTGAAATAAGGCTGGAATGATGCTAATGGCTAGTAGAAAAAATGGTAACATACGAGTGCAAGTCACTGCACCTGTTGCATGCAGAAGCTGCGTATTATAATCCAGTACGTACGGTATGTGTAAAGCTGTGACCTAAATCTATCCAATTAGCCATAACAATAAAGGTGATGGCAGCTTTGTCAGCAGAGTTGACGGTTCTCCCTAATCTTTATTGCCATATGTTGTCTCTGAGCTTTACACAAAGGCACCCAGTTGAACTGAACCTTTGAAATTTGCATGGAATGTAATGAATGCGTGCATCCAGCCGGCCGTGTGCTGTGCTAACACTTGGAGGAATTTGTGAAGCCGCTACAGCTCACTGGGGAGGGGGCTGATTTTTGTAGAGACTAGAATAGCCAATACATTAGCGTAGAGTGTTTGTGTGTTAGAGAGAGGGGGGGGACTAACCAAATTAAAAAAATGTGTTCTCCGAGTAGGAGTTTTGCCAAAACCACTGCAGTGAGTCTGTTTATGGATGTCCAGAGAGAGATAGGGAAGGAAGGAGTGAGGAAGAGAAAGAAGAGAAGACAATACATTTTATCTCGCTAATGACCCCATGCAATGGGTTATTAATACACTGCTGCTCGTGTGAATGTCCTCCCTGTTCGCAAAGGCATTTTTATGCACATAACTGGCAGGAGTTTCAGACAGACAGCTTGGAAGCCAAACGTAAATCCGAGTCCCAGTTTTCCATCAGCGTTTCATCTTTTGTTATTAATGGGAAGATTATTAGAAGGAATGCCGTAAATGATGTTGATTTGTAACTCGGAGTGTCGGAAGAATCTGATCTGTGTTCAGTGGACCTCATAGTAAAAATAGGTACGAACTGCAGTGTCTGATGCTTGTTCTGGCACAAGGGTTAAAGGAGGGCACTGTTTTTTTCCCATAGCCATGTGTTTGTGCATAAAAGGGGAAAAAACAACTAATGCAATTTATAAAGTACATAAAGAGCAAATTTGTTAATGTTGTTTGAAATGGTCCCATTAAGAGGGTCCAGATGATGTATGGCATGTATCAGGTGTCAGGAGAGACCGGCCAGCCTCTGCTTATCAGCATTAAAGTGACAGCTTTTCACACATGTCTCTTGGCATTTAGAGGCCAGTATGTACTTTTTTATTTTATTTAATTTTTTCGTGCTATCATTTTAATTTGTTTTGTAGTTTTTTTTTTCCTCCTTTTCTTTTTTTTTTGTGTAAAATGATTAAAATGGTTATCCTGCACTCTGTGTTTTACTGTATTTGCCTAAATCCTTTTCAGAGTTCTTATGTCCCATAAACATAAATTCTGCTTGCCATTGCAGAACTTGGTTATAGCTAACCTATGATTTTATACTTGTGAAGGTTGCAATGAGAAATCCTCCACAGTTTAAAAAAAAAAAAAAAAAAGGTTCCTTAAATATTTTGTCTGTTGTGGAAATAAGTTACCTTAGCATGTCCAGCCCTGACTTCCTGTTTGGCTACATTTAGTCCACACTGTTCATGTTTATTAATACATAATGATAAATATTGTAGATTGACTTGTGTTAGCTCTGCACTTCTCAGTCTGGGCCAGGTGTCGTATGTTTCATGCCGGTTCATGCTGGTTCGATGGTGCAGCCTGGCTTCAGCCGCCTCCCACATCTCTTCACAACTGAGGGCATTGCATTTTGGGACAGCAGAGAACACTAGTTCCTTTCATGAGCATTTCATTACAAGAGTTGCTGCTTTCTCTGTCTGCAACTTCTCGAGTGATTGAGTGAGTTTCAATTCAGATGTTTGATTAAATGCACTTAAAAAAAAAAAAAAAAGTGTATTAGTCAGAATGTAAATATGAGGCTTTTAGAGTGATACGGTTGGTTTGATCACTAGGCCAACATGGGTAAGCATACTCATTAATAGTATGAGTGACATGCTACACAGAGAAAGGTGGGATCACATTAAATGCAGTTAAAAATCAACATAGATTATGATGAATAAAAAAAGCCTGATTATTAGCCTGCACATAGAAATCAGCTGAACAGCTTTGATTTAGTTAATATACTTGTTATTAGCCTTAATTATAAAGAAATCCCCAAAGAGGAGATGAGCTATGTTTTTAGTGGGTTCATATGTACATTATACAACAGATCAGACTAATCTTCACTATACTACTCTTCACTTCTCTGAACTTTCCAGATTAATATACTTCATTTCATGGCTTTTTGATACTTCTTGGACAAGTGTTTGGGAACAATAAATCGCTGATTTATTGAAAAATGATTGTCTCTTTTGATCATGTTCGAATTTAAATTGGTGCGTGTTGAGCCTAGATGTGTGACACCGGGCTTCATAAGGTCGTAATCGGCTCCTGACCTAGGAAAATACGCACTTCATTACTAACAGCACGTAAGCGCTAACTCTAGTGGTCTAGAGAGCATCTTTCAGTGAAGCTCATTTGGAAACTCGCTCCTGCTGAGGATGGCCCCATATGAACAGCCTAAACATACACTTAGAAACTGTGAAGATGGCTTTGGGCTGCCGTTGATGCAAGTGGTTCTACTACAGTGGCTTAGGCCTACAACTGCCATGATAACTTTAGAACTTCAATTTTGCACTGAAGCCTCCATCAGAGAATTAATTGATATAAAAGTTGATGTAATGAAATACACACACACACACACACACACACACATATATATATATATATATATATATATATATGTGGTTGGTTTGCTTTTTAAAACATTTTCTGAACTGACTCTAGCCTGGGCCTTGTCGGTGGAAAATGCGAGCCATGGGAAATCTCTAGTGTTGCAGTGAATATTATTAATTTCAGTGTATGTATCATTGATGACTGAGTCTACCAGTAACACTGTAATAATGGCTTCTGCCTAGTTAAATTAGCTCACTAGTACCATGGAGGATTTAATGCTATATTTGACTTGCCTGGGAAGCCCTAACTTCCCACTTCCAAGGTGAGTCGAACGCTGTCTCTTTATTCAAATAAACCACATCACTTAACATGTCTTAGGACTCTGTTAAATTTCTACAATTTTCTTTCAGGAATGAATAATAAAATCATGTTAGATGGTTAACTATACAGTTAACTGGCAGGTCAAGGCTAATAGATTCCATAGGCTCGGTCTGTATCTCTTTTCATGCAAACCACAAAGAAAAACATTTACACAACGCTCTGTCCTCACAACAGATTAAACTTTGTTCACAGAATTCACAATGTCCTGTATAATTCGGAAGGTAATGGAGAATTGACACCAGTTCCACCCAGCAACGTTACCTAACGTTTGGCACAAACGTATTGTAACCTCTGATTTCCCCCATTCCCCTCACCCCCACTTTGGCAAACTGTTTTAAATTTTTTTACAGTGTAATTATTTGAGTGTTATATGCTTAAGGGGCTTCTTGAATTTGAGAGAAAATTGATTGTCCTTCTCTATACTGATCCTACCTGTACTGTAAGGCCTCTGAATCTTTATATCTTAAAGTTTATGGATATTAGCATTTCATCAGGCATTCATCAAATTTCAACTAAAACTAACACAGCCTCATGATATAATCCCCTCTCAGTGGGTCACGTCATGGAGCCTGAGCTCTTCTCACCGTTGTACGCTCATTTCTGGACTGGTGTGTTTGAGTTGCCTGGGGAACGGGCTGATTTGTTTGTTTTTTTTTACATTCCTTGCATGCAGGATGAGCTGAAGGCTTCATTTGCGTGCGGAAGTGTCCGAAGCATTTATAGTCGCCGCGACAGCGTGAGAACACAGGGAGGAAATTTCACACATCACTGCAGGATTTAACCCCGGCTTTCAACTTTGTTACCTCTTTTTTTTTTTTTTTCTTTCTTTTTTTTTCTTTTTTTTTTTTTTTTGTTGAGCTGTGACCTGTGATTTGGTGCGATTGTTTTGGGGTAGAGCGAGTGAAATCTGTCTAACTTCTGCATTAAGGATGTGTCCTCTGCGTGACCGTGCGATTCAGTGACCGTGTGGCTCATTCAAAATGTAGAACAGAATCTAGAACTTTGAGTAGATGTCAGCTGATGAGATTTGATTCTTTACGTTTTCTTTTAAAGGAACATCATCTTCAAATGTGTTCGGATGTAATGTGAATTGCAGTATTTTGAAAAATGTTTCCACCGACTTCATGTCCTGCAGGAAGCACCTTCGCTGCTGTCCTCAGATTGGCAGCAGTTCTGCAGTTTAACTAATGAGTGAAATGTGGTGTTAAAGGAAAAACAGTTTGTTTCTGAGGATTACAGATCTGAAAAAGTAACAGTTGATGGCCTTTTTGGACTTTCATGAAAAATGCTTTATTGGTTATTTGTGCTGTTTTTTATAATTATGAATTAGACACAAACATAAGTAGAAATAATGTAGTTTTCATTAAAAAAAAAAACCCTTTGGACTACTGTATTATGGTGTCATGGCTGTTCTGTAAGATTAGGCTTAAGCAGCATCCTTAGTTTGGATTCTAATTCCATTTTGGCATAACGTCTCTCGCTCCAGATGCCCCCTCACACGCTCTCACACTTTCTAGGCCAGCTGAGCTTCTGCCATACGGCACAATTACTGGAACAAATTAGACACAGCACTTAAAAATAAAGTGAGGACTGCCGCTGGAAAATCCCGTATCTCGTTCTTGATTGCTCCCCCCGAGTTGGATCATAACGTTGGCAAACTCTCACTTTGACATTTTGTGCGCTCGTCAAAGCATAACAGATCAGCACTTTGACCAGGTCCCAATGTTGGCCCCCTGTTGGCTTATGGCTTGGATCTCAAAGCAGTTTGGGGGATGGATCTGGAGGACGAGTCTGAACTGACCAGAAGGAGACATTTAATATGTAGAATGAGACTGTAGTTATTTTCCGAGATACTTTGTGGCCTGATGATGTTTAAACAGCTGATTTAAAGGCGATGTAGACTAGTAACATCATGCCCCAGTATTAGAAAGGCTTCCTCCTGTCTGCCATGCATTTGAATAGATTTGACTGAGTCCCTTTCTCTTTCTTTTCCAGAGAAGTGTTTTGCACTGTGATGCTGATAGCCAGCTTCATGTTGCGTGTATGTGTGTTAATGCTGACTCATTTCAGCCTTTGTGTCTCAGTAAGGCCTGGTTCAAGTACACTTAAGCTTTTCTTACTGCTATCTTCTTTTTTCTCTCTCTCTCTGTTCTGTCAAACTCTCTTACTACATGTGTTCTCTATGGGATCCTCTTGCTTCAGGCATCATTGTGTTCTCACTGGTGCACTTGGAAGTAAAGATTTTATACAAAAACTGGCTTTTTATCCTGTCTGTTGGTCTGATAATGATCATTGGCATTATGAGAACAGAAACAGTGTTTCTGTATAAATATAACAGTATAAATATTTATAAAGAAAGATAAAAATTGATATTTGAAAAAGGGAGTAAGCCAAGTAAGGAGTAAAACAGTACCGGGCTTTTGCTGTTCTAGGACAGTAATGAATGTGGTGCTGTAATGCGCCCTGACGTAAAGCAGAGTTACTGTTACCAAGTTACCCAATAATATTGTGTCCCAAAGTGTTTGATTCCTTTTATACTGCAGCAGTTTAGAAACCATTACATTGTTATTAATTACTAGATGATATCATGCTTTTTAACAGTTTATGATTGTTTAATCTTGTAGAATGTCTTCAGGACAAGTTGGTTCCTTTTATCACTTAGGTACTAGCCACTATAAACAATCATTGCCTCGACACCGTCTCTCGTGCTGGACAACTTGCAGAGCGTTACAAAGTGCTGATGCCCAAGACTCTTTCCTAAAATGTTAACTAAGCATTTCTTTAGAGAAAGCTTCATATCAACGATTAAATATTTTCCTTCCTGTGTATTATTAGTTTAAGATTAAGTCCCTGTGAACGAGTTTCTAGAGTAATGATGAACAGTTGCTTGAATTACAGCCGGCACTATTGTCAGAGCAGAGCAGTAAAATTAATTGATACCAATCAATTTTGAGGATTAAACATCACTCTGGGATAAGCAGTGCAAAAGTGGTACGCTGTTTCCTACTTGCATGATGGCTACCAATCTGAAAAGGTGAGCGTTAACACTAAGGGCTGAGTGGTTACACAATTGCATCACTCTGCAGCTCAGCTGCCTTTTTCTGCCCCCCCCCCCCCCCTTTTTTTTTTTTTGCAATACCAGAGTTTTGTCTGCCATTTCTCTTATTTCTCTGTTATGTGTGGCCAGAGAACAGAATTATGGGATTACCATCTCCAAGAATGATCAATTTGTCCAATTATGGTGTTGTAGAATAGCTTTTTCAAAAATAAATTTTTCAAATTTTTTATGGAGCACAAAATGATACTCAGATATGCAGCCTGCCAAGGAAACCTCCTCCTAAAAACATCCATAGTAATGTAATTCATGTTGAATATTACAATGTTCAGCTTCAGAATGTTCAGCTTAATATCACAGGGATTTAACTGTTCAGTTTTGTAGAGGATAGCTCTTAGCCAGTAACAAGTAACAGTAACATCAGAACAAGTTTTTCTATGCAGTATAATTGTCTTTTAAAAAACTTACAAAAGTACCTGGTGCGAAAGCAGTACTGTGTTTTCTGACAAGAATCGTGTTCATTGAACGGTATTAATGGTATACTTTAATGAAATTCCATTAAAGGGAAATAAGGGACTAACGCCACTTTATTTTATGATTTTATTATGACTCCATGTTCTTTGTATGAGAGAAATCACAGGGCTCTGATAGTTTTCATTTAATTATGTTAAAGGCCTGCTTCATCTCGATTAACTGGGTCCATTATATTGCATTGTGAATAGGAATAGTGTATGTGCATTGTGAATTTGAATGGTGTAAACCATTTTTTGAAGGAAAAAAAAAACGCTGATGCATCCTCAATACGGACGTAACATGAAAATACGTCATTAATGCTGGACGTGGAGGTTGTTTTGGTAACTGTGCAACACGCTAAAAAAAATTGAGAGGAGCACTGATGTACGTGGTTGGAGTGCCAGAAAATAATGAAGGTATGTTACAGGTTTAATGTTTTAATATAATTTTGCGCAGGGACCGTTGACCTTCTAGCGGAAGTGATGTAGGCAGTAACGAAATTTGAACAAAAGTGATCAGCTGGACACCTTGGAGACGCATAATGAACCCAGGTGTAAACGGCGACGTGTCTCGGCATTCCATTTGTGACCTGAATACTCAAGACACATTTTAAAACCAAGTGTAAACAGGGCAAATGTGCTTTGTGCAGTATGGTCATTTCTCTGCAGGGGATGTGGACAGGGTTACTTCACTGCTTTTTCATCATCAAGCAACCTATTTCAGATGAACCTGACAGACAGGACAGCCTAGGAGTAAGGTATTACTCATAACCTGTTTGCTGTAGTAGCAGGCGAGGTGTGTTGAGGGTGGTAATGTTTCAGCTCAGTTCACAATGACTTCTTGGATATTTCACTCGCTTCAACCTCAAGGAGAAACCGAATATTCTCCTATTTTAGTCAGAAGGAATCTTTCATCAGGGATTGCGATATGCATGTTAAAATGCTGTTAAGAAATGTTTTTTCATTGGGTTTGCATTTTGACTCACCTGTAATACAAGTACACATAAATAGTTAATGATTTACAAACAGGGATTATCATTCACTGCAGTAACCTGTTCGTTTTAGCTCCATGGTGTTTGGGCTAGTTATAGGCTAAGTAAGATTTTGGGTTCAAATCCAAGGACTGTCTTGACTTAACCCTCAACTTCTCAGCTGTGTGCTTGGCCTGTGCTGATTTAGCTGTAATGCGTATCTTTGGGTGTTGGCTGGTTCCTATCTAATACACAACCACCACTGAGCTAACACCACCAGGTTAATGCAGTGAATGTTAAATCCTGTTTGTGAATCATTAACTTTTCAGGTACCATGGTTGGGGAAAAAAAATCCAAAGCCTTAAGAGAGAAATACATAAAATTGGAGTAAAGCATAGTAAACTGACACATTGAGCTCTGCTAAATTTTGGTAAATACCTTGAATGTTATTCATTGGAAATACCGGTAATCAGCCAGTAATATTTCTAGGAAGTGATCTGAAGCTAGTGACAACAAATGACAATGGCTCACTCTGTCTACATTTTATGTTCAGGATAGAAATAATTAAGGACTTATTCTTGAAATTGGGTTTTTGTTTAATCGGAGTAAAAGGTTAAGTGTGCATAGTGAAATGTTGAAATTTCTGAATTTGTTATCTGATGCTCTTTTCTAATATCAAAATACCCGTAGCAATAGTAGTAAGGTGTTGCGTAGAGTAGATTAATATGGAATAATTGGCACATTTTTCCTTTGGCTTAAGGGTTAAAGGGTGTGGCCAGGTATGTTTGCACAGTGAGAGCTACTGGCTGTTCAACCAGGTTTTAGAGTATGAGAAAGGAAAGCAACACCCCAGCCGGTGTGTTTAGACATGATTTAACACGTCTTTCCCCCTTACAGTGTGGAATTCTCCCATTGGCTCGCTCACTCGAGACTAGGTCACATTTCATTCCATACACATCTCTCACTAGTTAAACTTGCACAGGTCCAACAGACACTTCCCTTCCAAACCCCTCCCTGTGCCAGGTTGGAGCTTGTCTCTAGTATCCTTTCAGCTGCGCTTGAATTTCACTAACAGCTTTCCTCCTGTGTGTGTGTGTGTGTGTGTATGTTCAAGGAGTTCCCCTGAACACACACACCCTACACACACAATCAACCAATTTGGCAGGAGTTTGGAGAAATCATTGTCCATACAAATGTCTATGAATAAATGCAAGTTTAAATTCCCATGCTTTGCTAATTTTAAAGTAATGGACGGATGTTTTTATAAATTCAACAAGATACCCTGACAGCAATATTCTAAATAGAGATCTGTGTGACAAAGCTCTCAGAACTGACTTTTCAAGCATGATGGATTTAAAAATGCAAAACTGGTCATTTTGTTAGAGCACAGAGGAACGTGTACATGTGTCATTAGTAAACATGTATTCTATATATGTGATCAAACATTTGAGATTCATCAATAGCAGATTAGGTAAGCAATAGTAGTGTGTTGATGGGTATCATTGAAATGAATGATTTGCATAGTGGACATAAGCATTCTGTTAACTATGCATCTAATGCAGTTGCAATATCTGAGCACCAGAGATCCCAATCTGCACAGCCCATAGAGTTAAAATGTACAGAGAGCATGCTGGGCAAATTATTGTATTCTTTCATGGAGAGCGCTGTTATCTCCAGATAGCCCAGAAACTTCAGATGGCAATGACTGACATTTACACAGTTACATAAATTGAATGTGAATGCAAAACATTTATAAAGAGCCCTTCATTAGCTTTCAAATGATCCCAATCCCGTGCTGCGGTCATTTATGTTGCCTGAGAAAGAGGCAGCGGAATACAGGCATTTTAGCCTACTTTGGAGCTTTATTTCTGGTTCCCCAGGTCAGAGACACTTTATTCACTCAGATTTTGGGGAGAATTTATAAATGTATTTATTTATTTTTAACATGTAGTGCATTTGTTTACAATGTTAAACATCGTTCATAGCAATAGTTTTATACAGACAAAAACGAAATGTTTTGCATTGTTTATTGTTCAGAAATAAAAAAAGTATTCTTTTTCCTTCATAATTTTTCACCATTAACATTTTGTTCAAAATATTCTGAGAATCGAATTAAATTGAATTCTGAAGGTTGTATCATGAGCTGGAGTTCTTCTAGTAAACAAGCAACAATTTTTGAAAATTCTATATGAAATTTGAATGATATTTCACTTGATCAATTATGTTGAATACTTGAATAGACAATTTTCATAAAAATCTGAGTGGTGGCTAACATTCAACTTAAGAGTTTGTCAAATTAATTAATTTTATTAACATAGGAAGGAAAATGAATCTTCATATGACTAGGGAGGGGATGAATAGTGTTAGTCTTTACTGATGTGTCTTGCATAAAATGTTTTTTCTTGGGGTTTTTTCCCCCACTTGGTATGTTTTACATGCAGTTGGATTGTTTTAGCAATATAGTCATGATGTTTGCATTGGATTGTATTTTGCTTAGCCTCGTCAGCGTTTGCACTTATTTGCAAGGTTTCTTGTTCTTAAAAAAAAAAAAGTTTGTCATCTGTGAAGCTAATTCAATTTAGTAAAAATGGTTCCTACCAGCAACCAGACTGAAGCTCGGCTGATGTGTCTAGTGTTGTAGGATTTGGGAATGAGTACTATATTTACAGCATTTAGGTGTGTCACCCTACCTCTATGCACCTCATGTTTAAACAACATAGGCCTGCATTGCAAATTTAAACTTTTGCAAAAGATAATAGGGCATTTGTTTGTTTTTGTTTTTGTTTTGTTTTTGTTTTTTTTGCTCTAGTAAACGAAAAAAAGAAAAATACCATACTATAGAGAAGCAGCCTATTAATCCTTCTTGTCCCTTGGGTAACTAGAAATAAATATCTTTCCCAGACACGTAATCTGCTTGTCATTATTCCCTTGGTATCACAGCAGCAGGTTTCTGGAACAGAGCATTGATAATGAATGTGAATGTGATTATGAATTAAAATAAAAACTGATCAATAAGACGGGCTGAAATAGACCATTTCAAAGGTTAATTGCCTTCAGAAGTGAATCTACAAATGAAATTACATCTAGAAAATTGCCTGCATTTTAAAAAGGATCGAATGGATATAGAGGGGGACAGTTTTTTTTCTCAGTAACACGTACTGAGCCCGAGGCTATCCACTGAGGCTCTTTTCAGAAGTGAAGCTTTTTAAAATTGTGGCGTGGTCAGTGTGGGTATTAATTAACCTGCTGTAAAGCTTAGTCAAGTTATACTGCTTTATTTAAAAATCAGACAAGCAATTCATGAGCTTTACAGGCCCTTACTAGGCTTGGAGCATAAAGATTTATGAGAACGTTGGAAGGGGCACCTCTCTGGGTAGGTGAAATGTGTGGTAGATGACAAATGCAGGAACAAACTAGAGGGCAGCTGTAGATTTAACCCACATGTTAATTACACATTAAAGGAGGGTTAGGGAATGTCCAAAGAGGAACCACAATGTCAGAAAGAAGAGGATTAAAGGACACAGTAGATCCTTAATCATGAGTAACACCTCAATCATGTGCACAAAACCATGTCTCCTGAGGAAAAACAGTCCTGCGGTCCGGATCGTGCTGTACAACAGTGAAACCCAAAGTTCCCATGATGATCTAGACAACCTTAATCATATACAGTGCATGTTTCTTGTGTTTGGTGTTTTCTTTCATTTTCTAAAATGTTCTATAGTTTGTTTGCTTTTTTTTTTTTATTATTTTATAAAAGAAATTTGAATACTGGTCACGGTTAAGCCTTTAAAATCCCTTCATTCCTCACTGTAAACTTTATTAGTTTCACTGAATAATTTGTAGTCGTTACTAAATAACAGGCTTTAAGATGAGTAAGTAAATAATACCCTGATAATTCCCTGAGAGGTTAAAGGGTTAAAGCAAAACCAAACCCTGCCCATGCATTGGTTTTAAAAATACACTCAACATTGCAAACAGATGTCTTGCTGTGTAATTTTCTCAAAAAGTTGTCGACTAGCATCCAAAACCCAAACTGCAGCGTATTCTCGCTACATAGCAATTAGTCCTTCATTTTACGAAAGCAAAGTCCAGGGCATTTCAAAAGCAAATGTTCTGCAGAAAGTTTTTATCCCTTTTGTTGAAAATGGAGTCGCTTTGTATCAAAGCACCTCTCTCTCCGCTTGCCTAGTTTGTACCTAGAGTTTCTGCTCAGGGCAAATTCATTTCGCCAGGTATCTGCAGCAAGCCATTCATAAAACCTATTCATATTTCTTACTGACCCCCATCAACCTCGAACATTTATGCACCCTGTGCCACAGACCCTGTCTCTTCCCATAATTCCCTACTCAAACTGACAAACGTAGACCGGCGGTATTTAGAGTATCATGGGTATCAAGAAGTGAGGAGTTCTTCTTGATTTATTTTCTTTTAATATCTAGTCTTGTCCCAGTGCTTGTACAGCATTATATTCATGTGTAATATTCATATGTATTCAATTTAGTACTGTGACTGTGGGCACCATTAACACAACCCCTATTTTTCATTCAGAAAGCAGGTAAAGTACAAGGTTAGGTTTAGTATGTACATTTGTTTACACACAATCTAATATTGTATACCATGATAAAAGCCAGCTTGTCTTACGGAATCTTAAATCTTCACTGACTCTGAAATTACCCAATTGTGATGCTCTAGTAATGACAAATTTATTTAGAGTTTGACATTATTCATTTTGTTGTCTCTTTCTGTCTCTCCTTCTCATGCTCTCTCTGGCTACAGGCTAAAGCAGATGGACAGACCCTTCTTAATGATGTGTATCGCAGGATCAATCTCATGGAGAGCGATTACTTTGGTCTGGAGTTCCAGAATGTGCAGATGAACTGGGTAGGTGGCGGCAGGCTGAACAATGCCCCAGTGTGCGTGCTGACTGAGAACGAGTCTCCAAAACCTCCACAGCTCCAGTTTTATAACGCTGTGTGTTCTGCCTTTGGGCTTCGGGGGTTTGGTGGTCTCTCGATTATAGCTGTAAAGCTGTCTGGCTCTGAATAAAACAAGTTGAAGTTGATGTATTTTGAAATAAATCTAAAATAGGCAGCACAAGGAGACTACAGGAGCCAGTGGGACAGGGAGAAACAAACCTAAAGGAAGAAGTTATGATGGGTTGCTAGAAGAAAATGAAAAGGGGTTTTCAGTGTTTTCACATACATCCATGGGCCTGATTCTGAAAAGATTGTCTGTGAATGCTAATTAATCCACCTAGTAGTTCTACCATTAGCTAGGTCTAGCCTGGGCCGCAGTGTAGTGCAGCAAGTTGTGGGATTCAAACAATTAGGACATGGGTATGCAACCAGACACACCTGCCTGCCAATCAATCAGCATTCCCCTGAAGTCCGGTTTACTCCGAGCACCTGAGATGCATACAGTGCGCAACCGGGTCATGGCGACTCATCTGTGAGAACGTAAAATCTTGCAACGCTTACCCATAAACTTTCTCTTTCCATTGCGACACATATGCATTAAATATAAACCAGGCCTTAACCAGGAATGACCTTGAGGTGTTTAAAAATCCCAGTAATAGTCCTGTACCATGTCATTGTCGCTGAGAATAGTCAGTAACCTAAAAGTCGGTCCCTTTCCACTGATTCAGTAACAAACAGGCTACAGTCAGTAATTTAGTTGTATACCTATAAATTTAGCTATATGGAAGGTGTACATCAAATGGCAATTGATTATTGTCCATGTACAATAACCAATGCATACATTTAGTAAAATATCATACATTGCAATATACAGAAGTTTGAGATTTATATCTGATGCCTGGACAAGAGAAGATCTCTGTGGAGGAAAGGTGTGGCAATGAGCAGTGCATTCCTGTTACAATCAGTCCCAGATGTGTGTGATAAAGGAGGAATCCTGTACAACAACTGAAAATCTTATACACCGCAGTAGTGCAAACATTCTTAGCCCTTTATAAAAAGCATGCTTTGATTAATATAATACGATGGTATTATCTCTGTAAACACTTCTTGAATATTTCAGATAGTTTTGGTACAAGGAACAAGCGCTGACATTTTCTAACCGTATTCATCTCAATCTGAACTGTTTATTTGACCTCGAGGTGGCCGTGTATCATTTCTCCATCTCAACTTGCGCATGAAGGAGCAAACTGTTAAAGGAAGTTTCCAAAATCCAGGAAATTCCTGAGAAAATAATCCCTGAGAATAAGGAATGGCAGTGCTGAGTGAACAATCTCCAAAAGGGACAAATGCTAAAGCTGTTGCTCTGCTTTTGGTTGCAGGTTTGGCTGGAACCCACCAAGCTCATGGTGAAACAAGTGCGACGTAAGTGCACACTCAGATTTGAGGTCATTTGTAGTGTGTTTTGAGATGATTTGTGACCATTTTTTCTTTTGTTGCATTTCAGGGCCAGTGAACACACTCTTTCGGTTGTCAGTGAAGTTTTTCCCACCAGATCCTGGCCAGCTTCATGAGGAATTCACCAGGTCTGTGACGGGTTAAAAGAGCTAGCTGGGTTTTGCTGCTGTAGATATTTATACCTAACCAGAGACGCATCAAACTAGAATATGCTTCAAACAAGTAAAATATAATTTTCTTATTAAAGTAATAATATAATAAAATATTATTTTATTATTAAACCTTATAAAGCAGCTTGCCAGTTATAAAGGCAAGCAGAAGCTTTTGTGACCTCGCGTTTATAGGTACGTGGCTAAATGGGGGGTGTGTGTGTGTGTTTCCTGGGGCAGGTACCTGTTCTCCCTGCAGATGAAGCGAGATCTGATGGAAGGTCAACTGAACTGTGCAGAAAACACAGCAGCTCTGCTGGCGTCTCACCTGGTCCAGTGTAGGTCTAATGTTCAGTATCACAATGACCAGTGATATCTCATTTTTATTTAAATATAAAACATGTATATAAATTATATATATACACATTATATAAAACAATGGCCACTTACTTGGCATTCACTCACTTTTTTTCTACAATTTTTTTTATTTCTTTTTTTCTACAAATGACACTTTATTTCATCTACGTATTTAATACATTTTGCACTACGACTGTTTAGTTTACTGACTCAATTTGTTAAGTCTCTTTCAGAGAGAAATTCATACTTTTTATTTGTTTGCCATTTGGCTTGATTCAGTTTCCTGCTGTACATAATTAAACAAACCAAATAATCCCAAACTCTTCGTGAGATGTGTGTCAGGGTGGGTATAAACGCCATTTTATTTATAGGTCAGAATTATTAGAGGGGAAAAGTTAACCGTTTTGTCAAGCCATCATAGCAGTCATGAACCCATTAGTGGAGAACACGGAATTAGTGCCAACCAAATGATGAAATATTTATATAAATAAATAGTTTCAATTGGTGTGTGTGTGTAGTGTTTTTATGAAATCATGCTGGGTTTATTATTCAAAATGCAGGTGTTTAACCAGGCACGTCAGTGGTTAAACAGCAGGTTTAGAAGTAAAAAATAAAACACTCTGGGGTATACAGAGGAAAGTGTATAGGGATGGGTATGTTAGAGGAAAGTAATCAATGACTGATTGGTGTGGTGCAGGCCAGTGTGAAGCAAAGGTGATTGCTTTTTTATAAGAGCACTTCCCAAAGTGTTATATTCTCATTTTACTGCATCAGTTTTTCAGCACTAACAATTTTATATAAATTTTTATTTATTTGTTTTATTTAAAGAACAAGTCATACTTTTTTATAAATTTACAGATGCATTTAATATTGTGTAACATCACCAAAGCAAGTTAGTTCGTGTCATCACTTATGTTACAGAAATTATAAACAAGCTCTATTTATCTCTCTCTTGAAGTGAGGTTTTGTCTTTCAGCTTTTCTACACAACATGAATTATCTCAGTTATCCAGAATGTCCAGGTCCGTGCCGGAATCTCTGCGTTTGAGATATCATATCTCGCTTGCCCATCACGGAACCAACTTCTCCCCATGGTTCAATCATTATACAGTGTTTAAATGATAACCCGGCTTGGGAATGTTTATTTCATAAACATGATTATGTATGAGTGTCTGGTCACTATAGAACTGTATGAGTCCCAATAAGCAAGTACAAGTAAATGTGATGTGAGATTTTCTAATAAAAACTAATTTTCCTTCCAGCACATGTTTCAATCAGTCACTCAGAAAAGGAGGTGTGGGAAAAATGCATTTCCTCCTCAGCTACTGGCAAAACCTTACAAAATTGTACCACACCAGCAAACGCTGTCAGTATTTATATACAAAGGCTCAAAATAAATACCATTTTTTGTAAGAGTCCAAGTCCTTCATGTGTGTGTGTTCTTTTGTGTGGCTTTTTTATTTTGCAGGACTGCTAGTTGAAGAAAATGGTTTTGATTGCAAAACAGCATCTTTCTTTGCATTTGAGGGAAATATGTTTATTTATAAATATGCTTTATTTAGGACTCAGTCGGATGCCAAAGGAGGGTTATGGCAGGACAATTGGAGTAGGAAACTTCATAACAATATAGATCTATGCCTCTGTTTTTTCCATAGTTTTTTCACTGTATCAGTTTTGATATTCAGATTTGAATCCTGGTAGAATAGTTTCTGTACAAGTGGGTGTGATCATTGGATTGTTGTTTGTCTGGCTCTTCTGTAGATTTTTATTTGTCTTTTTCTATTTCTTTTTTCTATTTTGTCCCTCATCAGACTTTGTTGTTTCTCTTTCTCTTAGCTGAGATTGGAGACTATGATGAAGTTGCAGACAGGGAGTATCTGAAGCTCACTAAGCTGCTGCCGCACCAGGAGCACTTGCAGGAGAAGATCCTGGAGTTCCATCGCACACATGTGTAAGACCATTACCGTCCTCGTACGCACTGCACATAGTGACTGCAGAAACTGTGCATAACAACATGCAAATAACTAGCCCTGTGTATTTTACCTTTACTGAACACCGTGTGCTCTTTCAGGTTTTGTATTTCCTTGTACAAACCACACTTGGGCTTGTGTCCCACCATGGGCATTTGCATGCATTTGGAACATTTTTGGGGGGGATAGTTTTAATGCATCAGACACATGCAGAGTAGATGCCATGGACCCTCAGTAACAGTTTGTTCTTTGTGTAACCAGAGAAAGTGCTGCAGCTTCTTGAATTTTTTTGTAAATTGAGTTATATGTGACAGCAATAGTTTATTGATGCACTATAAATAATAAACACCATGTACATGTCTCAAACTAGACTCATCCTACCAAACTGTAGGTTTACTCCAATAACCTCACCTCAACATTGCCTTAAGGAGCTCCAAAATAAAAACAGTTTTGCCATTAATTTAATGTCAAAGTTTACTTTAAAGTCATTTCAGTTAACTTTTATTGCCTGTTTTTTGCCAATGAACATTCTCCATTATTTTTGAAAGAATATCTTTTCAGAACATCGTACTGCCATTATAATGGGCTGCAGCTTTAAAGGACTTGAGTTTAATTCACAGCAGCATTTCATGCAAGCTTTGCCATAGATTCTGATGGTGTGTCCAGCAAACCTGTCTGTCCTTTTTGGAATGTAAAAGTGAAGAAATTCAGTGAAGGTGAAGAAATTCTGATAAAATAATATTAGTGTGCTATTGTCAATTATAAACCATAGTTCCCTGATTTTGGAAAAGCATTGTTGCTTGCTTATTCTGTCACATTAAATAGAAGACAGAAAGCTCTACAGGGAATCTGGTTATAATTTGAGAATGAAAAATTACTTTTTTTTTTTTTTCCTTCTTCCAGAGATCACAGTGTGCAGAGTAATGAGCACATTTATGACTATAAGTGCATTTTTGTTTTCTGGACATGATCACTTCATTGAAATACACTGTAATGGCACATATAAACATCTTGGGATGAACTATATATAGGTTTTTTTTTGTTAGGCATTGTATCACTTAAACGGTGGCACAAAGTGTGCCACATTGAGATTATTACAAAGGTAATTGAAAACATTTTACTGCTGTGTTAATATTATGCTTTATTCTGTCATGCGGTATTTTCAAATGCAGATTATGTTGCAGCTGCTCCATTGACTTTCTTTGTAGTGGTTTGTTAATAAAATGGTGGTGATATACAAGAGCCCAAGAACAAGAAGCACATAAATTATGCATCTTTTGTATTTGTACTTTAAGTCACCACTAGATCGTAAAGCAGGTTTCATTTGTATTTTGCTAAAATGTCTAACTTGGGAGATGGACCTTCCATGAAGTAAATAAGACATGGAAGCTAACTGCTTCCCTGTGGTGTCATGAATGTAGTATTTCCTGTTTGTTTCATCCTGTTTCTGTTTGGCTGGTGATGGTCAAATGTTACTCTGTTTGACAAAAGTTTTGATCACTGTTAGATATATTTTAAGTGTCTATGCCGCAAATGGAATTCTACACTGCAATAATTTAAAATCAGCTACTATCAAAGTGTAGTTTAGGACTGACTTTATGCTCTAGCTTAACTGGCTCAGACTTGCATTCAACTGACTCCTGTTTTGTTGATATTGTAAGCACTATTTAACTTTCTAGAAATGAATAGAGTACAATAGAGTAGAACAGAATGGCTCATCTTTGCTATATGAAATGTACTTCATATATATATGACCGTCATATATGTGACAGGAACAGTGTTAGGGACAATATAGTAACAAAGAAAAATTTTATTAGTTTTGGCGGCTCCCATTCCTGCAAGGTACTGGGACCAGGCAGTAAAATTTCTTTGGTTTGTGTACATCGCACATGCTGCCTTGCCAGGGTCTGTTGGAAATATAATTATGAGATGAGAACCACCACAGTGTTGTAATTACTAGTCTGAAACTCAGTTTTACAAAAATCTTTGCTGCTGCCAATATGGACGTTGCACCCACAAAGATGCATAAAAAATATACTAAAAAAAGCCTGGCTATAGACAGTAAGCTGGTTGTATTACTGTTGCTCAGCAGCGACACAAACACTTACAGGCTAAAAACCTTTTTTTAATGGCCTACTCTTCTCCATGTAAGAAAACCTGGAGCATATACTATATGGTCAACACTGTTAATTGGAAGAAAGCGTTAGTCAGCTAATGCTCACTGTTATTCATTTTCTTGTGCTAATGCAAAACATCCTCTCTGTATGACATGTATGTATGACTAGCACACCTAAAGTAGGGACTTCTTAGAATTGCTTGAAGGCAGCATTATCTCCATTGTTGCTATATATGGAGAAAATATGTTTGCATGTTTGATCCAATCCTGATGATCTTCAGTGTACAAGAGCAGGACTCCATCAACTAGGAGGAACATCTATGTGAGCAGTGGTCATAAACTTTAGTTTCTGTTTTCTTCTTTAAGGTTAAGAAATAGTGACTCCAGTAGGGTGTGGCAGCCTATAAATGGGACGATGAACCCATAGTCTGGCTGTTGTCGAGACATGGTGCGTTATGTAAACCCACAATGCAGCCCCTATCAAACTCCATCAAATACTGGTAATACTGTCCAATGCGTCCAGGAGGCCTCCTCTGTGTCTGGTGACCAGACGTGCCAGCTCCTTGCAAATCGAATCATTTACATACCCATCGCTTCTCTGCATGTATACCGAATTACGTCGGATGGATGGATGGATGGATGGATAGATGGATAGCATATGTACATAAGTATTCACAGCCTTTGTTCAGTACTTTGTCGATGCACCTTTGGCAGCAATTACAGCCTCAAGTCTTTTTGAATATGATGCCACAAGCTTGGCACATCTA
>JAQQZR010000036.1:9242924-9255283 GCA_030068235.1 Notoglanidium macrostoma | reverse complement strand
TGACATGTAGTGTACTTGCGTTTCTTTAAATTGGGCTTTCCACTACAATATACTAGCGAGACGTTCCTTGGGGACCAGTAAAGCTCCATCCAGCAACCAATGTAAGGTCCGTATGTCTGTGTGTCAGGATTTTTGTTCATACATATATACCCACTTTAAAATAAAAAAAAGAAGCACTGGCTTAGTGCCAGGTGGGGCATGTTGTCTTTGATGCTGAACCTGATACAGCACTTTTTTTTCCCACGACGTAATTAGTGAGAACATAATAGGCACTTTTTGCATCTCATGCTGCCACTTTTTCTTTTAAACTTTATCTTACAGTGCACTTGGCCACTAGTCTTTCTTGCTTTCTGGTGCGTCCAGATTTTCTACATGTTTGCTATGTTGTTCAAGCTTGCGTCTTGTCATGACATGCCTTCTGGGTCTACAATCACTCTTTTATGATTTGATGCTGACATTGGGAATTTTTCCTCCCAAGTTTATGTGCAGGTTCATCTTTCCTGTTTGCTTCTCTGAACTCTTTTCTATGCCTTGTGTTTTGAATCAGTTTTATACTTGATGTTTGGGCTGGTCTATCGTGCCAATAGCACTGATTGTTGAAATTATTGACCACCACAGTTATTTAAAGCCAGTGTTGGACTTTGAAGGAGGATATTAAAATAGTTTCGTATAGAACAGTGGCTCTCAAACCTGAGTACTGGTTTGAGAATCACTGAAAAATTGAAATAGTCTATACTATTGTTATTGTTTTCAGCACTAGAATGTATTACTTCACTCTGAAAATGTCAATCTCCGTTATTTGCTGGATATCTTAATGCAATTCAAGTTTATATTTTAGTGAACTGTGAATTGTGAACTCCTTTATTTAATCTAGAATTTAGGGAAAACTGAAAACTAAACTGTTTTTTTTTTTTTCTAAATAGTCAAATATTACTTTAGTGTTATCTGAAAATAGTAGTCTTACAATTCTGGTGTAAAGATTCCAGCTATGGAACAAATTCATGCTGCTCGTAAGGCATGTCCTGATATTTTGTTTGCTCACTGTGGTATTATATATTATTGTCTTTCATATAATAATCTGGGATTGACCATTTTAAAGTTGAATAAAATAGACTAAGATAGTATATGTGAAAACTGTTTTAAACAAATGATCAGATTAGTCAACTAAATTAGTAAAATAACAGGTGCACCTTTAGTTGCATGTTCAAAATAAGGGACAAGAAAAAATCTCCAAGTACAGTGAATCACAAGTTTAAAGAGAAAACATAAATTGGAACTCAGCCTTACTCAGAATGGAATGATGTTTTTAAAGTATCCACAGTAACAGTAGTGTGTGTGTGTGTCTGTGTGTGTGTGTGTGTTGAATATCACAGTATAGTGGATAACTAATTATAACACATGCCTGCTACCAGTAAGTTTTATCTGATTATCATACACTTGAACTTTGTATACCAGAAATGTCTGACCATTTACATATCCACTCCGGTGTTTGGAGTAAATTTGACTGTTATGCCACTCTGCTCAGGGAGAATCAGCAGTGAAACTGACAGCAGTGCCTCTTCAGAAACAATGTTTGTTTGAGGCTTAAGTACTTAATTTCATGATTGATTTACCCCATAGTGCCCCCTGCTGTTTAGTATTTTCTAATGTCTCACTTTTTGACACACTTTTGCCTTATTGCTGGTGTTATGTGGTGATGTATTGCTATGTAGTTTGACTTTCTTTACTGCACAATTTATAATTTCCAGGCATTTTTAAGTATCTTTGATATACTGCAACTTTTTTTTTTGTTCTTACTCCAGAGAATGTAATGTACCAGAGTGCTGGCAACAAAAGAGCCAGCAGTGTGAATGTAACCTGCTCTTTGAATGCTATGCAAGCTCGTGCATAGTGTCAGAGACTTGTAAATGTTCTTAGCACAAAAAAGAAAAAAATGGTTTGGAAGCACATACCTGCATTTTTCAGTGAATGAGTGTTTGCATCTACCTAGATGGGACTTGGTATCAACTCTCCCCTATATACTTAGAAATCTCTATATACGTATGTTTTCGAGTTATTTTATACTACATAGTTGCATTTAATGAAGAATGTTTTTCATCCTCCATGCTATATTAAGAGACCACAATTAAGCTTCAAAAGAATTATATGATTTATAAGATTGGGTACTGTTAATACAATTTAGGCTTTTAAACTTTTAATCTTTTTTTTTTTTTTTACTGAATTAAATATCAAATGATCCTTTCTAGCTTATTTTTGACTTCCGTGCATGCATCCAAGCATTCAGTGTTTACTTATTGCACCATTAGTTTCTTAAATAGTTGCTGAAATTAGTAAATGAAATATGTTTAGCTTTAGGCAAACCTACTGGATTGATCAAAGTTGACGTTACGGTACTAGACATTACACAGGGCTGTAACAGGAAACACCATTTGAGTGAAGATGCGGTTTTGTGGGTAGACCAGACTTCTTACATGTCTTTGTTTTTGGCTGAGGTGCATTCCATAAGTATATTGAAACCTAAACCACAAGATGGGGCATGGTCAGGGCAGTTTTCCCTTTGGGTGATGTCATTTCCTTATTCTGTCTCCTGTGAAATTCCGTTTAATTTCCTGCTTCATCTCATCCTGCTTCACTTTGCCAATTCGTCCAGGCTTTCTTTGTTTCTTTTCAGTCCACTTTCTAATAAATTCAGTTGTTAGATTTGCGGTTTGTGTTCCTGTGGCAATCCTTTCTAGTATTTTCAGCTGCAGTTTTGTAAGCTAGCCATTACCTCAGTACAAAATACACTAACTGGCACAGAGGCGAATTTAAAATAACTATAAACAGATTTGAACCTACAGATGAAGAAAACCTTTGCTTAGGGTTTTAGTCAAATCCCAGGTGACTGTGGATTGCCAGTTGTTAGGTGATTTAAGGGCGAGTTCATTTTCATTGTCATTTTGAGAGTTGGCAAAGCTGTGTTCAGCACCAACTGTGCGCAGTTGTTTCCACCTAAAGCCTCTCTACTCTCACAAGTGAGGACAAGCAGTATAACTGGGCACAAAATAGCCACCCAGCTGCCTTACCTCCATCCTTGGACAAGCTTGGACCTTTGTCAATGTGGCATTAGTTGAGTTTAAGGCATGCTGAAATTCTGTTTTTTGGAAATGAACAATTATGTTTTGGACACGTCCATAGACTCAAGCAATTTTTATTTTGTTTAAATGTCATTAAATTCTTAATGCATTAATGCAGTCTGACTTCATAACTCGATGTGCTCTGGCTAGCTTTTGTAACGATAAACATCTGTTTGGGTTTTAATGCTGCTTTGAAGCTGTAGCTGCAGCAGAAGATTTACCCAAGATGGTCAAAGGTTTGTTTGTGAAGGCTGGGCGTCTGCTCTTCACATAGACACATTACTCACCCTGAGCTTTGCAGTAACCCTGCAGCTTTCTCTCACACGTGTTTGGATGGTAAGATCAAAGCAAGGTGATCACAAAATGCTGCTATTCTTATTGAGTCTTCCAGTAGCCCAGTGACGCTTTAGTAATTATCAGAAACCAATTTAGCAAGTCATGGCAAATTGTATAGACAAATATGGAACATGGTCATAGTTAACACAAACACAAACCATTTGCTTATTAATCTGAGCTAGGTTGAGTCTTGACCACTATGACTAACCCATTGTGCTCTTTGGCAGTTTACAGAAGAAAACTTTCCAAACTGTAATAATGTTCATGTTTTGTGTGCTGTCAGTTATGTTCCTTAACAAGAAATCTAGAAACTGCAAATTCACAGTGCACAAATCTATGCACAACTTTTTTGTTTGCGCACACACACAGACAAGATCTTCCTTGCTCTGAGTATTGCATTACTGTATCTGTTCCCTTCCAACTTCCATCCCCCGTGCTTGAATTTATTAAATTAATAAGTGGTTTCATTAAAAAAAAAAAAATCACTTAATTTTACTTAAAAGCTCTTAATTTCAGAATCACTACAAAACCTACAAAGTACCTAATCCATAACAATTAATGTGAAAGTGTACTTGTGTGTATGTTTTCTGTTTTTTTTTTTTCTTTTTAAATAAACCATTTGCTTTTTGATGCATGAAAAGACTTATGACTTAACATTGTCAGTTCTTTTTATTATTACTTTTAAGGCACAAATATGATTAATATGTCCTATTAAAATATCTTTTAGAGGTTTTAAATGCTGGAACTGCTGCATTTCAACTAATATAATTATTCATGCTTGATTTGATTCATATCTGAATACATAGATCATTGATCTGAATACACTGCTTTGAAAATAATGCAATTATGTTAGTTAATCATGCTGAAATTCCTCTGTTTATGATTGTTTGACTGCATTAGGTTATATAAGCAATCGGTACTTTTTAGTTTTCCTTGTTTGAGTAATCTTGGATAAGAGTTTCCATTTCATTAGATTACAGTCCAGTGGCATGGAAAACATAAACAAATGCTTTCAGTGCTTTTGAAAGGCTGGGGAATAATTGGCCTTTATTCTGCAGCCAGGTGCTGTGGTTTAGGTGCTGCTCTTGCAGCTGTGTGAAAATGTAAAATCACCCAGATTTCCAGCCAAGCGAGGGCTGTTAGTCGTGTACATAGCCTTAGATGCCAAGACGGTGAAGCAATGTCTGTCTTCCGTGCCACGACAGCCGCTAAAGTATGTGTGGAGGAAACGCACAACAACTGAGCATGTTCCTCAAGATCCGGAAGTACGTCCTCATATTCTTTACAATGGTTCAGGTTTTGCTTTGGAGTGTTTCTCGTGGAGCAGGTGTGTCTCACCACATATGAATTTTTCTTTTTTTAAACCACCTTTGTTTCACTTTCAGGTCCTGTTTCAGGCCAAAGACATGCATGGTTATTCCCCATGATCTTAGAGCTCAGTGCATCATGTCTGATACAACTCCTGTAGGGTGAACACTAATATGTGCTTCCTCGATGGTGGATGAAGCCAGCCAACGCATTTTATTTTAGAATGGCATATTCCCCACCACCACCTACAAGAACTCGTAAACAAAAATTTGAATTCCAGTGATTTATGTAGCATCCTTCCTGTGCATGGAGCAGGGTTAGTTACGCTATTACTGTTTTGACATCATTGCAATTTGAATTCAGTAGTCTGAACCCTTAGACATTTGTGCAACTTTAGAGCCCAAGAAGTGCTGATTTTTCTTATTCTATTAAGTATGTATGTAACTACCTTTGCCATTTCTTATTCTCACTTTCAGCAGAACTCCACTTTATGGTAGAACACTGAATATAAAGGAGACACGTGAGTGGCGATGTCAGACTGAAAGCAGGCAGAATAAACTAGAAAGCTTGAGGCTTTAGAGGTTTTTATTATTATCATTATGTGGAATCAATTTGTGTGGTAATAAGTCCGCAGTTAATGACCATAATATTATGGTTTCAGCTTCGCGTGTTGGCCCTGTAAAGACCTTGAATTCTCAGCTCTGTAATTGGATTGTTCACTTTGAATATAAACGTGCGTAGACTGAAAACAGCAGTAGCACTGGACAGTGAAGCACAGGACAATATGATGATGAATTCATGGACTCACATTTTGTCTTCTCAGATGCAAAGTGAGCTGAACCTATTTTGGTTACCCTTCTTACCAGAGTTTGATGCAAACTAAATATGGACTTATGGATGGTACAGGAAATAGTGCTGTAATTGATAGTCACACATCCTCATTCAGTCAGACAATCACTATTTTTTAGCTGGGCATTACTCAGTTCTCATTTAAGATGTCTTTTTTTTTTTTTTCTTTTTTTTTTTTTCTTACTCTTCAGGTGGTAGTATCACATATTTATCACAAATCATATTGCTTCAGATTTGATTCGATTTACAAACAGTAATTTTGTCTTGCTGAGATTTTTGGGGGTTTAATGAATATCTTGCTGCTGCTTTCTTCAAGTTAGGCTGATTTTCAGTTTATTATTTACTTACATGCTCGCTACATAGGGTATGCTGTAATGCTTTCAAAGATCATCAATAGTACCCTATATGCAAATAAAAGACTTTTTAATATACATCCACTGAAAACACCTATTTGTCTGAATATATTGAAATATATCAAAAATAGAAAGCTATTTCTACTAAGCTACTGTGTATTTTCAATCATATGAAAGTATTGGCACACCATTTTAGGTTGTGATTTGTGCAGGCCAGTAACTGTCACATGCTCTGTATGCACACACTTTAAAAAAAAAAAAAAAATGTTAAAATGTCACTATGAATGTAAATGAACATGAATCAGTTCCTAATGCCGTTCTGCTACTAACGCACTGATACTATTTGTGATTGTTATACGACTGCAGATATCATTAAAGCTAAATGCAATAAATCAATAAGACTGTACAGTACGAACATAATTTTCTGGGATCCAAAACTCTCGAGTCTTTGCTTAAAGGTTGGTGTCTGTGTAGAGGGGTGGTCTTTTATCAGAAAAAAGATTTTTTTGAACAAATAGCACATTGTGGGAGGGGCACTTCAGAATTAAAATGTCCACTTCTAAACAAACCTACAGTGCTTTGGCACTCTGAAATCGAGAGTGCCGAAATGGCAGCCATTTCCTCTGCTTTGCATAACAGGAATCGAAGTTGATTTACAACTGGAGAGATGCACATCTACGTCTCTTCCTGTGTGGAATTGCTTCTGTGTTTCTGCAGGATTTTGGCCAAGTGCCTTTAACGCTTTCTTGTCCTCCGCCTCTGTCTCCTGTGTCATACCCAGTGGGACACTGCAGTTAAACTGTAAACCGTCTGGCCAGCCTGGCCACATGATAAGCCTCCTCTTCAGGAATTACTTCCGGGTCATACAGCCACATTTTTTCCTCTCCTTTTTCGAGGCAATGTGTTCTTTTTATTCTTTTGGCTGTTTGTTACCCCTTTTTTTTTTTTTTTTTTTTTTTTTTTTTTTTTTTTTTTCTTCTTTCTTCCCCAAGCCCTGTTTGTTGTATGAAAACTAAATAGTCTGATGCTCTGTGTAAAGCTTTTATGATTTCCTTTTCTGAAATGGGTGAATTAAAATTTGACCGTTTTGGAGAGTTTTTGTTGGTAGGTGACGGTCCTGACCGTCGGCTATCTTTTTTTTTTTTTTTAATCCTGCCCACCCTCAGTGCAAAAGACTGAACTGAATGTTAAAAGTACCTCAGAGCTGCTCTCTGTCCAAATATTTAGATCTCTCTAAGCTATATGGAACAGCTGGTCATCATACTCAAGAAAAGATACTCCAAAAAATGCTAAGTATTCAAAACTACCATTTGCCATGACATTTTTGCAAACATGCTGCAACCAGTACAAATTTGCAACTGAGTGAAAGGTTTGAGTTCAAAGCCGAATGTAAGGTCTTATGAGTGCAAACATCGCGGCGTGACGAGTGACAAGTTCAACCTGTTCTCCTTCTTGTTTAAGCATTTCTCAAATTGTCAATCCTGTACGTTGTTTCCCAAACTACTTTCCTAGACTGAGATTAAAACCATTCTTAACCTGAATTGTAATGTGGAAGCATATGTGACTACTTATCCACCCATACCATTTTTTTCCTCGATAGTTTTTTTCTCCAAATGATTAAAGGGCTGGGCAGTATTATAAATTGTAATTGAGATATGATTATATCTCACTATGCTTTTAAAATATCATTGTCCAAACTTTCACAACATTGATAAATGTTGATGTATTGACCAGTAGTTATTTGTCTTTGCACTGATTGCATAGTGATTTTCCCCTGCTTTGTTCCTCCTTCAATAAAATGTTTTGCATTTGTAGAGAAAACGGTGTTCTTGCACTTCGGACTTGCCCTGAGGAGCCCCAAAAATGAATTCATTGTACACAATCACAGATGGAGAACCAACCATAGCAAGTTTTTGAATACTACTTGAATGAGTTTTGATGGGTTCATCTGTGCAGGACGGGGATTCTCAGAGCAACTGATAGAACCAAATTTTCTTTTTTATTCCAAAGTTGCATGCAGCAACATATTTCTACTGCAAATCCCCAGAATTTATATGGTATTGCTTTCAATATTTGTTTTTTGTCTAATGAATAAGGATTTAGACATGGCAAGTATACGCATGTATAAATCTGTATTATGAGAATTATTCCATGTGTTATGAAAACATCACAGTTCAGCATTTTATTCACCTGTATTAAGTACTGCAGGTATTTTTCCCTCCCATTTTGGATTTAATTGCATTACGTTTGTCTCTGTCCTTCTATCTCCTTTCTCAGGTTCTGTAATGGACAGCCCACAGCTGTCTCCCTATGGATCTAAGTGTCCCCTGAGTGTGTCCTCATCTTTCCAGATGTCCACTCTCAGCTTGCCCAGCCAGGCACCTTCGAGTCCTGTTCTCAATGAGGGGGGCAGCGCCAGGCTGGAGGAGGAGGAGGAGCTCAGGAGGAAGGTATACTGTTCTAGGTTGTCCAGGGAAAGATATTCACCATAGGGTTCTACATTTAAAGAGTCATTACATAGAACACTGGATTGGACCAAACAAAGGGCAGGTGTATAACTTAAAAAAAATCTGAAAAATGGAAGGTAATCATGTACTAAGGTAATGCTTCTAGTTAGAAGTATATTGATAGTTGTGTGTATTGTTGTCTCTCTCTCCAGAGATATCCCACTGATAAAGCTTACTTTATTGCCAAAGAGATTCTGATGACTGAAAGGACGTACCTGAAGGACCTGGAGGTTATCACTGTGGTGAGCTAGCAAATCTGTTCCTGAAGAATGGTTTGAATGTTACAGTAAGAGAGGTACATTAGTGTGAATGAGTTCTGCACATGCAGAAACAATGTTGGGTCCAGTATCCGTATCTGCTTTGTGTGTGACTCATTGACACAGACAAGATGATGATGATGATGTCTGTGTCTAATATAGGTGTTTCATGTCGTGTGTGTGTGTGTGTGTGTGTGTGGGTCCTCAGTGGTTCCGCAGTGCAGTGATTAAAGAGAATGCCATGCCTGAAGGCCTGATGACCCTCCTGTTCTCCAACATTGACCCCATCTATGAGTTCCATCGGGGCTTTCTCAAAGAAATTGACCAGAGGCTGGCTCTCTGGTACCTATCTCCTCTTTCTTACACAGATAATCAATCATGGACTAAAGGCACATTTCATTTTAAGAACTTAATTTCAACACGAGGCAAGAGTACAAAACCACAGAAAACATTGTGTACAGTTGTTGCACAGTTGAGTTAGTATTAGTATTAAAGCAATTTGACACAATTTCACACTTTTCGCTATTTACCATCCACCTATCCTACACATTCACATGTGTGGAAAAATACACTTGGGCTGACTTTTGTCTTGACACTACGCTGACATTACGCTGTGGTGATCTTGTATCACATCTGATATAAAAAGTATTAGATTTTTGAAAATGGCAGACAGGTCATTCTGTTCACACTGAAATTTTCATTTGAGTGATCATAGACTTGGAGTGCAGTACTGCACACTTTATTCCTGTGTTTCTGGACTGTCCTATTCTAAAACTAGAACTAAAGTGCAACTAAATCAGCCCTGCTTCCTACAATGGAATCATGGCAGAAGGTTTTTTTTGTTGTTGTTTTGTTTTTTAATATGAAGGTTTGCATTTGTCTTCCAATTTTTTCCAGCACTCTTCCCAAGATATAGATTACTGGGGTTAAATAAAGCCTTGTACTACTTGTACAATCCAGCATCAAATTCTGCCCAGCCTGTAGTGTATTATTTTTATTTGTAGTTTCAGATTTTTTATAATTACATATGTATAAAGATGGAACAGCATTTAGGATCTTTATACCGATCAGTAAACCTTACAAAGAATGTAAAGCCAAAGGGTTTGTCAAGGGGTGTACTTGTGATTGGTTTACAGTGGTATTTTGATACAACTCGGTGTCTCACTGCAGCTAAAGACACCCAACGGATATGACACTGCACCAGAGAAGAGTGTTCATCTCTCTAATATTCTTTCCTCTTGTCACCAGGGAGGGGCGCTCTAATGCTCATGTGAAAGGAGATTATCAGAGGATTGGTGATGTTATGCTGAGGAACATGTGTGCCCTGAAGGTGAGGGCTAAGAAACATTGCTTGATCGATTTGAAATGAGATTAAAATACACTACTGCACAATTTATTCAAATCTATTAGTTTTGTATATTTACATTTTCAATCCAAACATATGCTTTTATTTCTCCTCAGGAGTTCACCAGCTACCTACAGAAGCATGACGAGGTACTGACTGAGCTGGAGAAGGCAACAAAGCGTGTAAAGAAGCTGGAGACAGTGTATAAAGAGTTTGAACTGCAGAAGGTGTGTTACCTGCCCCTCAACACCTTCCTGCTCAAGCCCATCCAGAGGCTCATGCACTACAAGCTGATCCTAGAGCGCCTGTGCAAACACTACTCCCCTGAGCACAGGGACCACCACGAATGCAAAGGTGTCCACACTCGCGCACTACGTCTGTATCTTCCATTAATTCCAGTTGGTCAGAGCTTAATCATGAAATCATGATTATTTACTTGTATGTATTTCTGTTTAAGAAGCAGTATGTATATACACAATGTTTGTATGTGTGCATCTGCAGAGGCCCTAAAGGAAGTGACGGAGATAACAGCTCAGCTACAGAGTAGCCTCATCCGACTGGAGAATTTCCAGAAACTGACAGAACTGCAGCGAGACCTGATTGGCATTGAGAACCTCACTGCTCCTGGCAGGGTGCGAGTCATGTTTTATGTATTGTATTCCCCAAAGTTTACAACATGTCTCTCTTGCTTAGAGGAAAAAAAAACCCATCTATACATACATAAGAGATTTTTATTTATAAAATAGCAGTAGCACAACCAACTTTCTGAACAAGTATTACTGTTGGAAAACTGTTTGTTTTTTATAATATTAATGTTGTTGAAGGCAAAAAAATGAAGTTAAATGTTTAAGATCCCATATTCTGTGTTTTCCATAATAATAAGGAAAAGATCAACTGATACAGTTCATGCATGCATTAAACTGAAGTGATCAGTGCAATATGATTTCTTTGCTTTGTAATCCCTCTTTGATCACCAGGAGTTCATCAGGGAAGGCTGCCTTTACAAGCTTACAAAGAAAGGCCTGCAGCAAAGGATGTTCTTCCTGGTGAGTTTATACACCACTGGTTTTCTTACAACAGGGTTGGACAAATCACTAGCGTCTAGGACAAACAGGTCATGCTTTTTATTCATAGTTTCCTGCAGACAAGTGGTAACAACCAGAATAAAGGGAAAAACCAACTCTGTATTGATCTTGGCTAAATGGAAGTTTTTATTTGGTCTGTAGGTTACTTTTAAACTAAATGTGTTATACAGTGTGTAGCTCACAGTGTTGTTAGCTTGATGCTGTCAACTATACAGAGAGTCTGTTGTTCCAAATCCCACTTCCTGCTGCACTTCTGATATGGTTGGTGGTAGAAGTGTTTTTATTGGGCAGAATGATTAGGGGGCATGTGTGATAGATATTATTTTAAGAATCGGGGACATGGTATATGGAAACATCAAGAGAACAAAAGACTAGTCATATCACAGCTTTTATATGCAATCATGTCTTTTATATGCAATGCAAGGACAGAACACCCCAGTTTGTGGCCGGATGGTTGGTCAACATCTTGCTGACTCTTTGTTGAGGGCGCAAACACAATTTACTATATTATAAATTTTATCAAAAGAGGATCATTTTCAAATTATTTGTTACCCTTAGTCTTTTTCAGTGCTCTTAAGTCGCTGACTAGCTCACCATATGTTATTACAGTTGATTAGCTGCCACTAGCTAATGAATTTATTATTTATCCAACTTTGTACAGGCTTTTCATCTTTAGCTTCAGCTAACCAAAATCTCCCATCTCAGTTTTCAGACATGCTCCTTTACACAAGCAAAGGTGTCACAGCCACCAACCAATTTAAAGTTCATGGCCAGCTTTCCCTCCATGGCATGCTTGTGAGTATATGGCTCTGTTACAATTCCAGAACACCAAACTTTGCCTGTTTACATTATTTTCTAGTCTTCATCTGTCTTCAGCAGTCAGTTTGCTGTGGTTTTTGAGTGATTTGTGGCTGTTTGTTTTTCTCTGGCCTACAGTAGATTGTGAGAGTTCTGCCTTTTTCACCTTAACATAGAATGCAATTTACAGCTATCTCATCAGCAGGTCCATTGTGTTCTGCTGTTTAAAAACAACTCTCTATTACGAAAAAAAAAATAAAAAAACCCATACAACGCCGTCTATGCTCAGAGAGGATTTACTCAAGTGACCATGGAGTGCTCTGGGAAATATTTGCCTGTGTGTGTGTGTGTGTGTGTGTGTGTGTGTGTGTGTGTGTGTGTGTGTGTGTGTGTGTGTGTGTGTGT
>JAQQZR010000036.1:9192436-9220799 GCA_030068235.1 Notoglanidium macrostoma | reverse complement strand
CTCTCTCTCTCTCTCTCTCTCTCTCTCTCTCTCTCTCTCTCTCTCTCTCTCTCTCTCTCTCTCTCTCTCTCTGGACATATCAATGACATATTTATTGTTTTTTCCCTCATATAAGCTGAAGAAATATAGTGGAATATTTGCAATGTTTGGTTATTCATACTTATAATTGTTTAGATTTTTTTATTTAGTAAATTTCCTACTTTGAACATAATTTAAAGATTTTAAATGTTTTGTAAACGAGTAAAAATGTAAACAGCTCTATACATTTGTAGGTGTATTTGGGTATTCTCATTTAATATTTTATTACCTGGTATAACAATATGGTAGTTTTATTTAGATCTGATGTACTATGAAAGTAAACCTAATATCAACTAAGTGATATATTTACCAAATCATGTTGACCCTATTAGTCATCCCATGATCACTATTATGATGAAGAAGAGTAGTTTATATCTACATGGTGAAATGTTCGCATTTATCCATCGTTAATGTAGATTAATGCTGTCTGGAATTTAAACCACAGTGAATGCTTCAAGCTAAAAGCTTTACTAAGTAAAAGCCTCTTTGCTGTGATGCATTTGGCTGTCAGCGTGTTAATATGGAGCCATGCGTCATGGAGAGGCAGTGAATTCTGTGGATTTTTAGGAGGAAACGGCTGCTCTGTTCCTGACCACTCGACAGCTCCCCTGACTGTTATGTAATACACACATACATACTCACACACACCTCCTCTTCCTTTCCGCCATGTGGTGTTTTAGATGATGAGTTGCCTGGCAGTAGATTTGTCATGCACATATCTGTCTCTATGCACGCAGTCACACATGCGTGCGCATACACACACACACATACACACACACACCCCCTAAGGCTAAGCTCAGGAATTTCAAGCAGTGATTTATTAAAAGAGATAGCAGTTATTTGGGAAACACTGTAATACCTGTTATGAGTAATTAACATTGAATTTGATTATAAGATTATGTATGATGTGTATTAATTGTATAACTGAACGCCCTCTCCCTCTGTCTCCCTCTTCCTTTCTCCCTTCAGGGGTGACGTGGGGTAAGGTGGTCTCTCTGTATGCAGTAGCCGGAGCTTTGGCAGTGGACTGTGCTCGACATGGCTACCCAGCCATGGTCCACACCATTGTAGACTGCATGGGCGAGTTCGTCCGCAAGAGCCTGGTGTCCTGGTTAAAGAGGAGAGGAGGTTGGGTAAGGAGTCCACACATTAGCACTTGCTAGGGTAACATGGCATAATCAAAAATTATGTTACTCATATTAAGGATTGTCACATACTGGCATAGGCACTGAGCACCAGTTATACAAGATTATACCAAAATATCAAAATAAGCTAAACATTGGATGATGATGTTGCATCAACATCGTTTGTGTGGCTTAAAATTATCCTATAAAATGTTATGGATGTGACTTGGCCATGGAACCACCCTTTAAATGTTTTAGGATGTCTAATAGCTGCGATACATTATATTCAGAAAATCGTTCTCACTTTTAGGGTATGCGTTACATAGATCTATATGTCAGCGTTTAATTTACTATAACGGCACAACTCTGACAGTAATGCCAGCTGCAAGGCAAACCATTGGTTAATATTAATGTGCTCATTCAAATACATTATCATACATTATCAATCTATAGTAACAACATATTGTTTTATTGTTTTCCATCTAATTAGTGACTTTTACTCATTTGGGAGACAGATTTGTCAAATGTGACAAATTTGTCCGAGCTTGGAGCTGAGATTTGAACTCACAACCTTCTGATAATGAGCCTAGTAGTCTCAATATTGAATATGAGCCTCAATAGCCTTTAATATTTCCTACATTTTCTCTTTGGCATGAGTTGATTTGGAAGGAAAGGAGGTAGTTGATTGCCTGTAACTAATGCTGATGGCTGGCATATTTACACTGTCAGAAAACACTACGGGAGAGGCGGAGTAGGGGCATGAGGCCGTGAAGGCAAACACTTAGCAACGCTGTTTAATGGGGCTGAAGAACGGGTGCAGAAACGCACTGTACCATTTCATCATAGTAAAGTGCCAGTGATTGCTATTGATTACATTTATCTTACAATAATTTTAACTACTCTACCAAAATCACTGCAGAAGTTCTGGTCAGAATTCTACCTGCTGTTTAGTTCTTTACTGTGTTGAACTTGTATCTGGTACATCTCTGTGGTTAATAGAGCAGGACGGAAGGAATGAAGAAGGACATGAAGTGCTGGATATTTTATTAGAGTCTTCACTATGGTGGTCTCTTTGCAGAAAGAGCAGAAGAGAGAGAGTGCAGCTGTAAAATGTAAGCTAAACAAGTGAAATAAAACAATGTATGCCAGTTTTAGAAGAAGTACTTAACAAAAAAGCACTGGATGTCTGCCTTTTCTGGTTGTGATGTTGATCAGTCAGACATGATCTTCCTGCTGTGAAGCTGAGATTCTTCAGCTTTCTGAGAGCCTGACAGCATTGCACATAACAGGGTTAATTAGTTGCAGTTAGCAGTGGGACATGATATTTAAACTAATTATATTTAAATTGGTTGTACATGTTAAACTAACATGATATGACATTCCACTAATTTCTGTTACAATTTATAATTCAAATGGTTTTTTTTTGTCTTAAAATATCCAGTAGGTTTAGATTAGATTAGGTTACGTCGAGTCACTATATGGTCAAAATGAAGCTATTAGGATTTTTAATGTAGCAGTTCAAATCAATACTCTTAAGCCTTATTTAGCAATCCAAATGTACTATTTCTGTGTCTAAATAGACTAGGATATGATCTGGTGTATTGCCTTTACCCTTATTATTACCCAGGGGTCTGAAATCTACAATGTTTTCAGAGACAAAGTAAACAAAAAAAAATAATCTGAGTTTTTCTAAAAAAGACAAAGCAAAGTAGAAATAAAAAAAAATTGAGGTGCCTTTTTAGCATAGGCAGTTTAACTGTCAGTGCTTTTGGGAGAGGGGAGAAAACTGGAGAACCTGGAGGAAGCCTACAGAGACAAGAAGACATTTACCTTACGAATGACACATGCAACTGAGCAGTTGAAGTTTACAGAGCTTGCTCAAGGGCCAACTGTAGCAGCTTGGTGGTGCTGGGATTTGAAATCGCAACCTTCCCATCAGTAGCCCAATGCCATACCCACTCCTGTGCACAGCGATCTGAGTTCAGGATCAAATCAGCTTTGCAGCACAGCCATGCAGCATTATTCAAATATTGACAAATTCAAACAAACAAAGGTGATGTGTTTGGATTTTGTTGGACTTCAGCAGATTTGAACGGTGCTTCTTCACCAAACAGCTTGAATTTGACGTGAATGTGGAAAACGATGGAAAAGCCCTCTGCCTCTAACCTTAACTGTTTATATAAACTGAGTGTATGAATTAGTTACGAATTTGCAAGTTTGTTGAAATACAGTGAACTTCTGATTTCTGTTCAATCAATTTACCTTTCATTTTTAAATGCTTGAATACCATTAGGTGTGGATATTTTTTAACTTCCACTTTAGTATATTGTTGAGTAGCTGCTTCCATGTATAATTGAGTTAGGATTAGGGTTATTCCAATGACTGTCATTTCTCTTTAGCTGTTTGAAATGTCTTTTTTTTGTTTGTGTATTTCATAGCTCAGCTTATTATTAGAAATAGTTTGGATTTGGATTAGTTTGTCATTTAATATTGGTGATGAATGGAATGAAAAGAGCCAAGTCTTATCACATCATGTGAGCCATACTTGAAGTTACTGCTTCAGGTAAGACTGATCAATACTGTATTGAGCCTCTGGTGCTACTATGTACATTGCTATATGTACGTTGCTGTATGTTGCTATAATGGGACTAATGGTGCATGATGAGACAAGCACAGTGTTTTGCCGTGTCTTTGTAAGCCAGTGGGGAAAAAGAGAACGTTGATGGGTTTTTTTGCCCAAAACTATGCATCACTTTCACTAAGGACTTGGCTAGAAAAGCAGCATTCAGTGTTGTTATGATTATGAAGACACACCCAGCTATGTGTGTATCTGTGAACAGTAGGCTGTGTCTAAACACGTGGATGTTTATGCATGCGATTAATCTCTCTTCATTCAGACTGTGAATGCCCCTGAGGCTTTAGGGTGCTGCTTATGATGTTAGTTTGTTCTTCAAAGCACTTCCAGTCTGGCTAGTTTTTATGTAACAAACATATTTTGTGACTGAATGCCATAATGAGTAATAAAGTATTGAGTATGAAGTGAAAGCTAACTCTATATGAGTTGAAGGTGAATCTAACAAGCAGTTGCAGGCAAAGTCATGAGCTACATTTTTCAAGGTGTCCTGCTGTGAAGTGTCAGGATCTGGCTCAGTCTCAGGATCTGGTTCTTGCTATTTTTGAACTAGCCTGAAACAAGAATACACCTGAAATTAACATGGAATGAAAACATACAGGATGCCTGACTGGCAGCAAAAGGACTTAACAGAAAGCGTTTATCAGTATGAAATGTGAATATGCTGGTCTGTAGCTGTTTCTGTGCTTTGTAGTGTGTTTTGCTTTACTGATGAGGATTTGGTTTTATCATTATGATGAAGGATTCCTTAATTACTGCTGTCCACCCCTCCCATTGGCTCCTCTCCTCCCTTTTAGAGCTTAATGGATCTAGGATCATGTTGTAATGCTCACAGTCGGATTATCAGGCCGTGTAATGCTGGCACGCTAAAGCATTGTGTAAGCGGCCGAACTTCGGCAACTTCAAAGCGAGAAATTTTCACCTCGTGCTAGCTTTCTGGCACAGACAACAACCATCGAGTCATTCTTATTTCATACATCTCATTGCACATGTAGTTCTCCCTGACTTTGAAGGTCATGCTGTTTTGCTACTACAGTGAAGTTTGTCTCTGATAAAGATGTGTGCTCCTGTTCTTTTGCCACTACCGAGTCCTCGGTTGTGTAATATGGTCAAATGCGCCAAATCCACATGTAGGGGACTTTGAAGTGGCCGACTAAGCCACATCCTAGCCACTCGTCCCTGGACCCTCAGTGACACTATGTGTTGAAATTCGACCGTGTGTTGGTTTTGGCTGGGAAAGCACATAGCTGTGTACTCGTTTCATTTGTTTGAGAACTTAGGAGTGTTCTCATAACAAAACTTTATTCATTTTCCGAAAGATTTTCACTGAGTAACTCACTGTATCACTCACAATCAGAATTCATTAATTAATTAAAACAAGTAAAAATTTCAGTGAATAATGGTATTAAAGTAATGAATAAAACTATTTATAGGAAAATAAGTTATAGGAAAATAATAAATGGTATAATTAATTGTGTGTTGTGAAGCGGCCCCGCATATTGTTGATGATTTTTCAAAAGGAGCCCATGCCGAAGTGTTTTGTTCCTCTTGTACCACAGCAATTTGCCAATGATTACAATTTTTTATTTATTAATGAATAAAGTGCCATACCTTTTTAACCCTTTATAATTACATTTAATGTTGTGGAACATTTATAAAACGTTATCACCTGTATTAGAGAAGCTATGAACAGTTGTTCCCTCACCAGCCTCTCTTTTGTTCTACCTCCTGAAGTTAATAAATAAAAAATGAAGCTTGTTATGACGCAGAGAAACCAGAAAGAACAAAGCCTTTTGAATACTCAAGTACGGTAGAAACCTTACTGATCATTACAAAGCACTGATACTGGAGACTTCAAGAAATGTTAACTAAACTTCACCTCTGAGAAAACTTTCATCAATTGCCATATCAATGATTTATTATTTTGTTTTTTCCCCCATCTGTTTGTTCTGAGCCTTAGGTTATGTGGTGTGTCTGCCATCCCTGTGAATGAGCTGTTACTATAGAAACGATAATGTATTAGAATCAATGCCTTAATATAAACCTGTGATTTGAATAGACAGATGGCACTTTTGAAAACCAATTACTACTTTCTGACCAATCCGAATTGAGAATTCACCAGCACTTTGGTGCAATAAAAGGTTTTTGTTAATTAAAAAAATTGGTTCTACATTTGTTTTGTGACATCGTGACGTTCACAGATTAAGTTAGTCGATCCACCATCTTTGTTGTCTGAAATTTGTGTTTTGTTTTGTTTTGTTTTTTTTGCACTTTAGGCCTAATATACTCTACATGACCAAAGGTTTGTGAACATCTGACCACAAACTTGGAAGCACAGAGTTGTCTAGGATATCTTTGTATGCAGTAGCATTACTTACATACTTTCCCTTCAATGGAGCTAAGGGAACTATCCGAAACCTGTTCCATCTGGTCACTGCCCCTGTGCTCAAATCGAGGTCCATAACGACGTGGTTTGCCAAGATTGGAGTGGAAGAATTCAAGTGGCCTGCACAGAGCCATGACCTCAACCCCACTGAACCCTTTTGGGATGAACTGGAACACTGACTGCACTCCTAACACAACATCAGCATGGGCAAATCCTAACAGCCACGCTCCAAAATCTAGTACCTTCCTAGAAGAGTGGAGATAATTATAACAGCAAAGGGGAACTAAATCTGGTTTCTTACACTGTTATCTTTAGAAAAGTTTGGAGTCATCCCACACAAATATCAGACACAGTATGGAGGTGTGGCTCGAACGTTGAAGGCGAGGTTCTGTTTTACAAGCGATTTCACTGATTATATACACAGGCAATAAAAAGGATTGATAATTTTTTTGTTACAGTGATGAATACATAAAAATGTATGCAAGAAGAAAATTACAAAACTGCATTGGTTATCAGTGGCTTATCAGGAGTTTGTGCGTTTTCTTCTAGTCTTGACCTCCTCATACCAGTTTGCTAAGATTTCTTTTTCAAATGCTTTCCACATGCTATATTTAGAGGTTGGATGAAGTTTCACTGTAGATTTCCCAATGTAATCCCACAAATTATCAGTAGGATTTAAGTCACGGGACTGGCCTAGCCGTTTCATAGCCATAATTTCCTCCTGGTCAACCCACTTCCTCACTTCATTTGCAGTATGGCACCATGCAAAATCCATCACTTTTGAGTGTGATACTCCCGCAGACCATAATCCCACCCCCACCATGCTTGAGTGCACGTCTCCTTAAACTCGTCTCCTCACACAGACTCACCCCTCACTGCTATAGAGAAGAAACTTGGATTCATCACTAAACAGTACCTCCCATTTAGCCATACTTTGTTTCTTTTGCAAAACCGTGTTGAACCTGTTTATGTGCAGATGTAATCTTTTTTTCCTTTTTGACCTGCCACTAATCATAGCCTCTTTGAGTCTTCTTATGGTTAAAATCTGCATTCCATACTCAAGTCTTATCTCTGCATCAGTCTGAGGAGCACTTATTTTAAGTAACAGTTGTACTTTCAGATCTCATTTTGGACTCTATATTGAGCAGAGCCCACCTGCACTCAGTGACCATGACGGTCATTTTATGGATATTAAGCCTGGTGTATCCTTCCTCTGCAACCTATACAAAGACCCTGGAAACCACATTAACAACCAATCTGACCACAAGTGTAGTTTCAGTTTGATTTCCATAATAATTTTTAACCCATTTCTTCTGGTTTTACATGTCTATATGCAAATTGTATTACACAGAAACGGTGTCTATTGAATGAAGCTTATGATAATTTAGGCATGCCGTTTGCGTGATGCTAAACTGGAGGCTTCCTTTACTTGGTAGTTACATTAGCCTCCGAGCTCCAGTGCAAAATTAAACAAGCAGACACCAAAGATTTGTAACTGTGTCAATTTTCTGCTTTTGTGAACATCACCTTTAATGGTATAACCGCATCCAGTTGAAAGCAGGTTCAGTTGTGAGTCAGGGTGTAAAGTCAATCCTAAACCAAGAATCCTAAGTCAAGAGTAGTTAGTTTAAAGTATGTGTGGTGTAGAATATCAGGTGTAGCATAGACACATAAGGTACGTTGTAAATTAGTGTGTAAAGTGTGGTGTTAAACCTTTGTCACAAAGAGTGAGATGTTTCACAACCTCAAGCCAAACAGACACATGTCCGTTGGTCACAGACCACAAGTATACTCCCCACATAAAGCAATCATTAGTCTTCACAAAATAAAATGAAAACAAAACGTATTTATAGTCATGCACTTTTACTACAGTTTACAGCAGATATTGCACCTGCTAGATGTGCAACACTATTCTATTCAGTGGAATATAGATTAAAAAGCATCAGTTTTTATTTATATCTCACAGTGTCAGCTTTTTTGGAACTGGAGTTAAAGGGTCACTAGGAGTATTGTGGGCTACTGAAAATTTAACAGTTGCTCCAAGTAGCGTAACTTTAACATTGACTTACGTTTATGAATTTCATTTTCAAAACTTCAACTATTGGTTTCCTCAGTTCTCAAATGCTTACATAAGGTTTTTTTTTTTAGAAGAAAAGGGGATGTAACACAGTGGTAAACATGCCACTGCCCAAACTTTTTTGAAACGTGTTGCAGGCGTCAAATTCAGGATGAGTGTATATTTACAGAAAACAATAAAGTTTGTCAGTTTGAACATTAAATATCTTTATATTGTGTTCAATTCATTACAGGTCGAAAGCGAGTTTCAAATCATTGCATTCTGTTTTTATTTACCTTTTCCACAACGTCCCGACCTTTTTGGAAGCAGGGTTGTATATTAAAGATAGCCTACATTAAAGTTTATGTTCTACTACTGCAACCAGCTATTATTTATACTGATTCATCATGACATTTTCTCGGTCTCTTTTTCGCAGGCCGATATTACAAAGTGTGTAGTGAACACGGACTCCAGCTTCCATTCTCACTGGCTGGTGGCGACAGCCATCACATGTGCACACTACCTGAAGGCCATCGTCTTCTACCTGCTGAGGGAGAAGTGAAGTAATGACAGAGGAACAATGGACATTGAGCCTCTCTTCTGTTCTTGGTGGAGAGAGCTGCCATTTCACCGCTTTGAACTGTTACTGCTCTTGGTGTGTCTACACATGCGGGAAAGTTGCACTGTGCCTTTAATGGACATTTGTGTGTGCTGGTCTGTTCTTGGATGTCTTCATGGATTGGCTTTAAGGGACTGTAGGGATTTGCAGTGGATTGATATCCATAGGTGATGATACCTAGAGGGTACTTTTATCTGAGTGGCAACTAACAGTAGGACACAAACTGCAGGATATTTCCCCATCAGAAACAGGAAGAGTGATGTGTGTGTCAGCAGTGTGTTCCATTAAAGCCATACTGTCTAGCCCTCATCTGCACTATCACATAGTGGCTCTTATTAGTTTATCCATATTTTTAGTGGACTGCACTGTTTTTTAATACACTTTATTGATAATGACACCTTCAAATGCATTAAGTGTTATGAAATGACTTGGGCACAATAGAAAACATGGTGTTTTGTCCCAGCTTAGCTGAGCAGACTACTTGAGTTATGCTGACCAGAAAGACTCTCATATGTGTGTGAATGTGTGTGTGAGCGAGAGAGAGAGAGAGAACGAGAAAATTGAGAGATTAAAAAGCATGAAAGAATTAAACAGATTTGGCTTTTCATTTCTTGTCCACTTTTAAATGGAACAAAACAGCATATATCTGAATCCTTCAGTTGTCTATAAAAAAGGCCTGTAAAAGCCTATACGCACTTTGTCCAAAGCTTCCAACAAGGCTAAGGCATATCTGGTTTTTCTGTCTGTCATCCTAGCTCTGTCTGTGCTGTAATTTTAAAGTTGCTCAATGTACTTTGACTGCATTATGCAATCACAAGTGCTAACCTATTTTTTTGTTTTGTTTTATATAGCTATTTAAAAATTCCTTTTTGAGGAGTAACACATTGCTTTTATGTGCGGATTGCCAAGCCACACTGAATGCCTGCAGAATAAATGCTAGTAAATGGAGAAATGGGTTGAGTTCTCCTGTTATTGGAATTATGTAGGAATTTATATTATATCACTATAATTAGCTAATTGAAATTCACTTCGGTTTGTCTAATGGCAGCAATATTTGGTTAACCGGTGATACTTTTTTGTACAACATTTCTGCAATATTATGTAAACCATCGAGTTTAAAGACAAGCACTTTCCTTTAAAACTGACAAATTCAGGGGATTGAAAATGCAGACTGACAACGCAGAGTGTTTTGTTGCTTTTTGCTGTCAGTTACAACTTATGCCGATTGCAGCCTTCAGCATTCTGAATGTTGTGGCTAGAATAGTGAATGGAGTGTCTGGAAAAACATCTAATTGTAGTTTAGTATAGTGGTATCATTATTGCTGCATGAATACCCCTAATTATCACAATCACTGTTAATTTGGTTTACTTTAGCAATTTTGGTTCCATGCACATTATTTGGCAACTTCTAAAAGCACATGATCCAGCACATCCTATCATTTTGCATGATGAAGTTGTGAAGCTTACGCTGCTCCTACAGTTGTGAGTTTTAGCAAGTGACTAGACAGGCCATGAAAATATTTATTTGCATTTGCTTGCACAATTTTATGTGGCCACAATATGTTAAACTGAGCTCATGTATGTATAATGTAGGCTATTTTGTCATGCTGTGTTTTTGCTATTTTAATTTATTGAATTAATTCATTTTTGGATAAATTGACATGCTCATTTACTAAAGAAAGCTTGTCCTCTGTTTAAAGTACAAGCTGGCCAGGCACACATCTGCTCTGATTTCAACTCACTCTTAAGGCTGAGTACTGGTTATGAGGCTAATTTTCCTTATACAGTTAGATGCAGTATAAGTAAATTGTATGTAGTTTTGAAACTGACATTGAACTGTGCAGATAAAATTGTGCTACAATTTGTGCCTTATTTTTGTGTTTGCTTCTGGATATGTTTTTATATTACAACTGGAATGCACTTGGTCCTGCCACAGAAAACAAAAAGTTTCTGAGAATAAGGGTTTGGTTCTAAAGAAAAGTTGCATAAACTTGAATAATAACAAGACCTAACAAAGCATGATTTACTGTATGCTTGGATTGTGTTGGGATTCATTTCTAAGTCACTTTAGATGAGGTCTGCCAAATAACAAATGTAAATATAAATGCAAATGCTGTGTAATAATGATAACTTTATTTATATATCAATTTGGTTTCGAAATATGAATGTGCTTTACATATACAAAGTACACATTAATGTACTTACAGTTTACATATGGATAATTTGCATGCTGCTAGAAAAAGGCACATCAGGAGACTGTGTATAATGTATTCAATGATCCAAAGTGATATGGACTGGAAACACACCATGCAAAACAACTTGAAGCATACACTCCAGATCATTTTGATTAATAGTGTAACTGTGCCAATAACTGACATTAGGGTTGAGATTTGAGAAATGACCACACAGTACTAATGCAATAAAAAACAACTTTCTGAGAATATTGTGGGTATCATAATTTAATTTTATTAAATTATGTATTAATTATTGTAATTGTATTACACCAACTGACTCCATTGTTCTTTACAAAAATAAATAGAAGACCGGTTTATAAAATATTATTAAATGTTTAGTTTTTCACAGGCTGTTTAAATTCTGGCATTGATGAGCTATAATATTTCTACCATATTGCCCACTCATACCTGTTATCCTTTTAAAGAATTTCTTGCTATATTCAATAATGATCAACTCTTGTTTGTACGTTGTACAAACGTTTTATTTCTATCTTTATTACAACCTTACAATTTAATAACTTTATAAATTATGATATACCGCCATCTAGTGGTAAATAATAATATTGCTACAACTGTCGACGTGTCATCTTAAGCTACAGGGTATTCAGTTCAGGATAACAGTTGTACAAGAATGACATTGTCAATCATTGTCAATCATGTCGGTATATAAATTTGAGAGCAAATTATTATTATTATTAAAAAGTAGCAATAAGGAGAGAGAAACAATAAGTCCTGTTGGAGGATATTCAGTTGAAGGACATACAACTGAACTGAACTGAACAATTTCAGTTATTGTGTGTGATAAGTGTAGGTATGAATGAGCTGTGAATAGACTATTTTTTTTTGTCACTTTCAAGCTTAATTTTAAGCTTTTCTTCATTTACCGATGTATGCCGATATAATAAACAAAATGTTTGCGTTTCTGAAGGTCTGTTTTTCACAGATTTTTCAGCACCATGTTAGTATTGATTATACTCAGCAGAGATTAATGATTAGTGATGAGGAAAAAAAAATTTAAATAAAATGTTATAGCAAAATGAAATATTAGGGGGAAATGGGAAAAGGAAAGGACAGGCAGTTAAGGTAAAAGTGATGCACTGCAACAGTAATTGATACACTGGGAATTTTGTTGACATTGAGGGCTCATAATCACGAGTGCAATATCACATGAGTGAATATCACTCTGATTACAGCCTGCTGAACTAGACAGAGTGGTGTAGTTCAAATGTTTCAGAAGTGGTGAAAATCACACGTCTCTGTGAACATTAGTTTAGGAGTCTTAATTCTTTCCTTAGTGCCTGCGATTAATAAATTTCTCTGAAATGTAGTTTATACATAGCAATATCCTCAAAAAGTACCGTGAATCATCATTAAAATTGAATGAAACATACAACTAACTTACTTACTTACTTACTTTATTTATCTATCTATGTGTCTATTTATTTATTTGCTATGATTTTACCAGCTTCCGGGTAAGGCTGGAAATTACGTCACCTGTTCTAAGGCGTTGCACTGCCAAGAAAGAATGTCCCGCCTACATGCGCGATTTGATTGGATGCTACAAGTTACTTTTCCTCAGACGACAGCTTGGGATTTTTCTATTAGCTGATTTTGGTGTCACTCAAATTTTAGTCAACAAGATAGGGTGAATCACAACTGACGGGATGGATGCGGGTAAGGCTCCTACGAAAAGACTATTACTTTGCATTTTTGTGAAACTTTATCACTGTTTAATGAAATCAACAGTAACCGACGTGCTGTGAAGGATAGTTTAGCATCTCCGCGAGCGTTGAAGCGGATGTCAGGGTTCGGAATATGAAATTTGATGTTGTGGACTGTGTCCAGACACAAACAGATAACAGTTGCTCAGCAGATAGAGTCGATTCTCAGTGCTATATAAATGATGTGGCACTGACGGGGAGGGATCACTCTTGTATGGCTCTATAATCCATATAAGTGCACTACGTATATACAAAATTGTGGTTTGTTCAGCCTATGTAGTCCTCTAACAGAGATCCAGGCTGCACTTTAAAGATATAAATGCCCTAGACGCCATATGAACATATGTGGTGGACTTCACTTAAAACCGATGAGGAGAAATAATGGCTTAAAGTTACTGTTTCTGCTTTTCCTTTGAGCCGATTGTCTGTCAAGTTATTGAATCACCATAGGGAAGATCTTTATTAGCTATTAGATGCCATCAGTGTAATACATTATTCAGTACATCTGATAGCTTCATTGGGATGCTATTACAATGCTCCCTCTTTCCATCCCAGTTGTTTCCCAGAATGCTTTCACACTACTAAGATTTTATTTATTGTTCTGTGAGCAGCTACTCTTACCTACGATACACTACGATTTGGGGAGTTTGAGGATTTCCCAGAGACATCCGAGCCTGTCTGGATTCTGGGGAAACAGTCCAGTGCTCTGACAGGTAACTAATGAGGACACTGTGGAATTAGACTCCATGCTGAAGCATGTTTCTAATTTGTTTGTTTGTTTGTTTGTCACTTTGCAGAGAAGGATGACATTCTGTCAGACATTACTTCGCGCTTGTGGTTCACCTACAGAAAGAATTTCCAGGCAATTGGTGAGAGACATGATCTGGTACACACTGACGACTATGCAGTTGTGACCTTTAGAAATGACTGATTTGTGTAGCTGGTGTGGTGTAATTGAAGCTGTACTGCTGTTACAGGAGGGACAGGGCCTACGTCTGACACAGGCTGGGGTTGCATGCTGCGATGCGGACAGATGATTCTTGCTGAAGCGTTGCTCCGCCGACACTTGGGTCGTGGTATGTCTGCCATTACAGTGAAAACACATTGCCTTTGTTTTCAAGCTCGTATAGTAACACTAAAGTCATGCCTAATGTCGGTTTTTTAGAGTGGAGATGGGTACGAGGTCAGCAGCCAAGAGAGGAATATACGAGCATCCTCAATGCCTTTGTAGACAAGAAGGACAGCTACTACTCTATTCACCAGATAGGTAAAAGTCAGTCCTGTATTTCCCTCATGTGTTGTGTATTTACAGAGTACTGGCAGTGTCTGCGAATCATATGTATCGTTTGAGGACTCTTCAGTTAGTTGTCTCTTTTACCTTTAGCTCAGATGGGAGTAGGAGAGGGCAAGTCCATAGGCCAGTGGTATGGCCCGAATACAGTGGCACAGGTACTCAAGTAAGTTGACGAGCCTGTATTATATAGAACCATGTTTAAAAATAAAAGCATTTCCTGTGTATATGTTTGGGTGGCTTAACCTATAGCAATCATGATGTTTTTAACTCACGAAGGAAGCTGGCAGTGTTTGACACATGGAGCCGATTGGCAGTTCACGTGGCCATGGACAACACTGTGATAATCGAGGAAATCAGTGAGTTGGCATTAGTATAATAAAGAATTTAAATACACACATGCTTGAATATGATGATACACAAGAATTTGTGGACACCTCATCACCACACCCATATGCACTTTTTAAACATCCCATAAACATGGGACATGTGGTTATAAGAACCTCCACTCTTCTGACAAGGCTTTCCACTAGATTTTGGAGCATGACTATGAGGATTTGTGCCCCTTCAGCCACCAGGGTGTTAGAGATGTCAGGGACTGAAGTCAGACTAGAGGGCCTGGGGAATGTCGTCATTCCAGTTCATCCCAAAGGTGTGGCATTGGGCCTGTCAATCCCAGTGCAGTCCTGGTAAAGGTGTAAATGTACTTCATCGTATCATTTCCTTCCTCAACTCTGAGTGATTCCTCCTTCTGAGGTTTCAAGAATAAGAAGAGGAAATAAGGACAGGAGTAATCTAAGATGAATGTACTTGCCAAATTAGTGTCTCCTTTCTCAGTGTAGTGTCACTGTAAAGCAGCTGTACTTATTGATCATGATGCACATGAAAAAGTGAATCTGAATGTACACAATGTGAACATCACTGAATAAATATTACTTAAAACAATTCATGTACTATATCACATGCTTAAATGTATGCTTTAGTCCATAAAACACTTGTGTGCATTGAAGTATGTAAATCCTATACTGTACATTTAGATAAATCTTAATCCGTTTCATGTTAATTTAAAGAACACTGTTACTTGTGTACTATTGTCTCTTATTATTACACCATTTACTGTAATTTGGTTTTAATTTTGGATAAGGGAGAGGAGGAGCATTTATACTGTACTGTGCTTCTGAACCCTTGATCTAGAAGCTTTGTCCTTGTTATTTGATTCTTCCGAGTGCATTTTAAGAATTGGTAGGTCATTACAGCTGGTGGACCCTGAATCGATTTCCGGGTCATAGCCTAAGGGATGTAACATCAAGGGGAAGCATCAATTAGTTTTAGGTATACTGAGTTAATTTGTCAAATAGGTTAAAAGGATAGTTTTATCTCCTGCACCATTTGGACATAGAATGATTACATCATTGATTATGTATTTACCCTCTAGAGAGGTTGTGTATGCCATGGTTGGACTTTGAAAGGAGCGGAGACCCTCTGGAGATAAACGGGTATATGGAAGGGGCGTGTGCCATGGCTCTGGAAGAGACAGCTGTTTGGAAACCACTTGTGCTGCTCATCCCCCTGCGCCTGGGCCTCAGTGACATCAACGAGGCCTACATCGAAACTCTAAAGGTGAGTAAGTGATAAATGGACACCCACACTACAATATCTTCACATTTTGTTTTAATACATTATATTCCAAAATGATTGTGTTGGGATACAGATGTTAGTATGCTTATTCTCGGTCTCCACAGCAATGCTTCATGATGCCTCAGTCTTTAGGGGTCATTGGTGGGAAGCCGAACAGTGCCCATTACTTCATCGGCTTTGTTGGTAAGCATTAAGGCGTTCATATCTGAGCATATGAACATCGGATATACTGTGTTCTAGCACCTTTTTATCACACACTTGTTAACATCCCTTTACATCATCACAGAGGTCATATATCAGTTTTCAGCAGGAATACACCTCTACACCAAGAACAATGCAGCTGAAGGGAATCTAGTCGCTTTGCTAATTAGTTATCTGAATAAAGTAACAAAGATATAAGATCTGTCATGTATAGACACAGTATTTAGATTGCGGAAGTTCCAGTGTAGCCAAACAAGTCAACTTGAAGTATTTGTGATGATTTTTTTTTTTTTCATTCAAGAGAATTCAAGAATTAATTGTTAAATGTTGCACAAATTGGATTAATTTATGGTACACAAGTTAAGCAGACTTGAAATTGTAACGGTCACTTTCTTCAGGCTCAGTGGTCCATCAACACTTGCAAATTAGTGTGAACAATGTTTACCACTCCAAAAAAACTGCACGACAACAGACATTTCAAGAAACTAAAACATTAATTAATGTGGCATTTCTTGTTCTTTAGAGTCTCTTTGCTCATTATGCCATTACTTCAGACATCTAACATTTTTTTTCATGTGACGTTACACAACATGGTTTAATTCCGTCTAAGTAGGTTATGAATACTAGTTATAACTACTGAATTCCTTTGCCCTCTATTTACGCATCTAACCATGTACACTTGAGCTGATTGGGACCACCCTTAAGATTGTTAACAGTTAAAATGCAGGCAATCAACGCTACCATTCCCTCTTAGCTTTATGGCTGTGCCTCACTCATGCTGCCCCCTGCAGGTGAGGAACTCATATATTTGGATCCCCATACAACTCAGCCTGCTGTGGAGCCGTGTGAAAACGTAGAGATTCAGGATGACTCCTATCACTGCCAGCATCCGCCATGTCGCATGCACATCTGTGAGCTGGACCCATCAATAGCTGTCGTGAGTAACTCCATGCCAGTGCTCTAATCTTCCCCTGTGAAGTGGGGCTTCCATTCCTGTTTTCAAAATTGTGCGCACAGCTGAATAGAAATGAAAAAAAAAAAATTCTGAAATACATTTCACAATATATTTATCCTGATCTAGAAAAAATAGAACAAGTTATCCAGCTTCTATCTGTTGATTGTCCAAAACCTGATGTCACGGTACAAAAAAAAGTAGCTATGGCAAACGTGCTAGCTGCTGTGCACTTCAGAAAGCCTTTAACAGTCATAACTGTGTGGCAGCCCAGGCAAACCCATCACATGGTGACATTTTGGCATTTTCTTCTATGTATAGGTTAAGAAAGTTATAGTAGTTTAAAATCTGGTTACTTCCGAAAGTATGAAAAGGTAGAAAAATGACTATTAAAGTCTCCACTCAGACTCCAGTGCAGGAGCATCATGGCAATGTGATGGCCAATATCTGTTTTGCTTAGCGTTCCAACAATTTGATTAAAGCCTGTGTGAGAAAATCACATTTTACTAGGATTTGGTCATTGAGCTCCGTGAGATCAAACCTGAATAATTTCTTGTTTCAGGGCTTCTTCTGTCAAACGGAGGATGATTTTGATGATTGGTGTGCACATATTCGAAAAGTGAGTTTGCGTTATGTGTTCACGCCTTCTGTTGGTTATTTCTGTGAGCTTTTCAGGTAATTAGCACTTTTCTCTTGCAGTTATCTAGCTGTAGAGGTGGTCTTCCTATGTTCGAACTTGTTGACAGTCAGCCATCACATCTAATCAACACTGAAGCCATAAATCTCACGCCAGGTAAATATCTTCGTGGCTTAATGCAGTACACAACAGAAGTGAGTACATCTCTGGGCAAGATCACCTAAATGTCAAATGATTCAAACTTGCATCATGTTACAGTACGTGCATTACTTCGAAGTTGAACAGTAGGGTGTTTGCTCTTACGTAAAATTAAAAACTAACAGTGTTTGGGGTCTGTATTTTTTAATATAGTAAACAAAGTAGGAACTAGGTGCAACAAAAGTCAGTACACCTTTCATTACTGAGATACAAATCTTTAATTTGTTCATTACTTTGTATGTCCTTTATGTCCTTTGTATGTACTTTATTTTTGATGACCGACTCAATTCTCCTCAGCATGGAGGACACCAGTGTTGTGCACATTTTTGCCAATCTTCAGACAATTTTTTTTAACTGCTCTTTGCTGGAGGGGTCTTCTTTCTTTTCAAAAATACCCCAAAGGTGTTCTACTGGATTCAAGTCAGGTGACATACTTAGCCAGGTCATAGTTTTCAATTTTTTGTTTAGAAACACTTGTGTGATTTTGGGCAGTGTGCTTTGGATCATGATCATGCTGGAATATTCCTCTTCTGAACCCTGGGAGTCATACAATATTGTCAGCCAATATTTTGGTATATCCACAGGCATTCATGGTGCCATTTATTAATGTAATCTCCCCAACACCTTTTGCACTCATACAGCCCCATATCATCACACCCTCACCTCCATGCTTCATTGTTGGGGCTGTGTATTAACTCTGCTAGTCCTGGCCAGGTTCACGCCAAGCATGCTGGACCCCATCTGAGCCAAACAAATTTATCTTGTCTTATGTGACCAAAGAATGTGCTCCCAATCTGCATCGGGATTTTTCTCATGTGCTTTAGCAAAGTTTAATCTTGCAGTTCTGTGCCAAAAAAGCCAGCAAAGTTGTGTTTTTTTTCTTGGATGCTGTCCATAGGGTTTGATGTTATGCAACATCCTTCTCAATGTCTGAACTGTCACGGTAACTCCAATTTCCACTGATAACCCCTATACCAAGTCTGAAGCACCTGGCTGATTTTTTCAGAGCTAGATTGTGCAAGTAGCACACTGTTCATGATGTCATTTTAGGAGGACAACCACTACAGCTCTTATTAGATGTGTATTTGGTGGAGAAGCCTAGCACGTATACCAGAGAGACATTCTGAGCAAACGTATCAGTAGATGCTTCCAACCACGTTATCTGTGGTCATGTACACAACATCAAGTACCATGACATAGACTCAGAGTTTTGTGTCTTGAAATCAGAAATCCTCCCTAGCCAAAGACAAAGACACGAGACCACTATATGTGATGCTTGGGTTATAATTAACGAACCAGAAAACTATGATCTAACAGCCAGTGGTACGTGCATGACAGGGTAAGTATTATTTTGTGTTGTTGGCTTGCTAAGAGCATAGTTCAGAGCTTGATGATAGAGTTGTTATGCAAGCATGAATTCTGCTTCTGTTTTATTGTAATTTCAAATTTCACTTATTACTTTCCTCACCATATCAAAAATCATATGTGCCCTGCTCCTGTAACTTATTCATAACCAGGACTTGAAACTCACTTTTAGCCAAATCCAACTCCTGGTTATCAAACTTTAGCTACATTATAAGTCTACATTTTTAAGAAAATTGTTTATGTAAACCAGGCAAGAATAGATTGATAACTTTACCTGATATAAAGTGGGTACTGCAAACATGAGCATTTTTTTTTTTTATAATGTCGTCAGTCCAGTCAACAAGTTTAATATCACGGGGCGCTGCCAGGTTGCTCTGAAAAGGTTGTGATCCTGTTAGAATTTTGTAGAACTTGAGTCCACTGTTGGAATATTGATATTAACAACTGAACACACAACCACCACCAGATATTTTGATGCTGGTAACAGTTTTATTTCAATGTTTAAAGTTTGCTAACTTGTCTGGATGGCAGGGACAATACACCTTCTGTGGACAAACCATGCGCTCAGATTTCTGATGATGACGGCTGTAAAAGCATCTATAGATCCTGATTGCTGCTGCAGTGGTGTTGACTGATTTTTAGTTGGTCACCGATTTTCCTGCATCCTTTTCCATCCTTGTGAAGTCTCACAATTGGATTTGGAAATTCTTTACCATGGGCCATGATGCAGACATGCAGATAGAAGTTCTGGTGTTCACAGGTCATTTTTATAAATTGGAGATCACAGGTGTAGTCAATTTTGTTTCAGTGAGCACACGTGTATTCACTTTTGTTTAGTTTCTACTTTGGGGCCTGTAGTTTCAATAGACTTTCTAAAGCATTTGTTTTTGATCGTTCATAAGAGGAAACGCTCTACTTGGCAATTTGTAAATAACGCAGTTATTGAGAGAATTTTGAATCATTTAACATGTAAGTGATATTGCAGAGGGGTGTACGTGTAGCTGCCTTTCCCATTGTATCAATATAAAATTAATAGAAAAGTATCTATTCTCAAATTATAATGCAAGTGTACTGATTACGATATATGGATGAATTATCCTTTGCAGATTTCTCAGACTCGGACCGGCTTGAGCGGTTCTTTGACTCTGAAGATGAGGAGTTTGAGATCCTGTCTTTGTGAGGATGAGAGAGTGAGTGTGATTGTTCAGTATACAGAGCTCAGTGCCGCACTCCCAGAGAGGAGTAGTACCACTGACATGAGGCCTGCCTGGCATTTGGTGGCATAGTCACCTGTGTAAAACTCAGCTTCCTGCTACACTGACTGCTCTCTGCGTCATTCTGAGTCCTGAGGTCAGAGGTCATTATCACAGGCTCTGTAGAGTCTCTATCTGTTCATATAACACTTAACGTGTATCCATTTTGAGTCTTAACACTTTTTGTTATAAAGTGACCGTGCCTTTTTATGCGCCTACACTAATGCAGATTTGCCATAATTCACTTTTGGTGGTCATCAGGAGCAAGGCTGCTCAGAGTATGCTCATGACCTACACTGCTTTGATGTCTGTAGCAAATTGTAAATGAAAACCAAGATGTAAAGGTTACAGACCAAGTAGGTTAGCTTGTGTAGTACATTTATCAATGTTTAAAGTATCTGTACACAAGTTTATTTTAAGATTATTTATTTACCTCATCTGTAAACTAGAGGAAAAGTGAATAAAAAAAAATAAATAAAAAAAATGTACACTCGCTCATTAGGAACACCTGTACATTCATGCAGTTATTAATAGCCAATCATGTGCCAATAGTGCAATACAGGTCACACATTTCAGTTAATGTTGACATCAAACATCAGACTGGGGGGAAAAAAGTGACTGATCATGGCATGGTTGTTGGTACCAGATAGGCTGGTCTCAGTATTTCAGAAACTGCTGAACATTAACTGAAGCTCTTGACCTGTATCTGCATGCACTGCAGCCACGTGATTGGCTGATTGGATAACTGCATGAATACACAGGCATCCGTAATAAAGTGGATGGTGAGAGTACATAAAATAAAAGACTATTAGTCTTCATTTCATAAAAGGAGAATTTAATAGTGTTACTTCCAGGCAATGTCCTTGCACAGTATAAATTGTGATTAAAAATGCTGTTATATCCAGGGTTGGCCAGGATTTCTCCTTACTGTTCATTTCCAGAGTTCTCCAATTGCCAGATTCTCAGATGCATTGATTGTGTTCTCACACAGCACTTTAATATCATTGTGTACAACTTCAACGCTTCTGGCTGCATCAATCACCTGAAAATATGAACAGAATAAGAAACTATTCATTTCCTAACATCTACAAACACTGTACCAACATGTATTAATCTCTGCCTGTAGGTATATGACAGGATAAAAGGAACGTTAATAATCTTGTCATGTTATGTAACATTTGTTAGCCCAGCATCACAGATCTAAGGGTTTAAAAAGATCCACAATTTGGTCTTGTTGGTTTTTCACCCTGGCATGACATTACCTGGCATGTTACACAAGGACATCAGACAACCAGATTGGAAAGCCTACCATGGGCAATCTACACTAAAGCAGTGCTAGTTATTGATGTCTTCAGTTCCCATCACTTTTAAACATTTTATGCAATAGTCTTATTCTAAAACAGATCATTCTGTCAATATGCAGAAAACATCAAATTAAATTCATAATAATTGCCAAAATAAAGGTCTATAGAAGACAGTTGTCATTTACTACTTTCTGAATGAAGTCTGTATCTCAGGAGCTCAAACACTGCCAAAATGTACCAGCTCCCCAAGCAGCATTCAGACAAGGAGCGGGGACGATAATTTGTGATGTCATTGATGATGATAATACAATCAACAACAGGGCGTCTCCATATATTTCGTACGTGACTACTACATAAGCAGCTTACCTTCCAGTGAACTGACGGGTCTTTCATAAGTTGTTCAAACCTCTTTTGCACTGTACGCTGAAAAGCACTGGTCTCGTATCGTTCTGTTCCAAACTCTCCACGTTCAGCTGCAATGCTGGGGTTTAGCTGCAGGAACATCACAAGATCTGGCTTTGGCAGACCCACATCAGGATGCTTACACCACTCTAGAGAGAAGTCCTAAACACCACACACAAACGTTCATATACAACTCTACAGTGGCCAGTTTGACCAAAATAAATACAGGTTGTAATGCAAGCGGAGGAGTTTTGTGCTCACAGGTTTGGCACTGGTGAAAGCAACTCCAGAAAAAGCATAACGATCCACCACCAGGGTGATTCCCTGCTCCAGCTTCTTCTTCATTACAGGCCTAAATGGAAAGACAACAATGAAAATAGGATAAAACTAAATCATTAACTGTAAAGTATGTTAATGTAAAATATTAAAATGATTACTTATAACAATGAATTAAAAAGATTCTATGAACAATGTTTTACTGCTTTAAATACACATATATGCTAATTATGGATCTTTACTTCACATCCTACAAAGCCTGTGTGGCCATATTTACACATTCATTAAAAACAGCTGTACTAAAAAACAATGGGGCAATAACCAACAATGCAGAGGTGCAATGCAGCCTAATGAGTTTTTTATAACAGCAAATCCTGCAACAGTATTGTGTTTTATTCTTCTTTTAACACAGCTATATCATTTATTAAGGAACAACATGTACTTTTTAACCATCTAAAACCCACTGCAGGAATACATGAGAGCTCTAATGCTGAGAAAACACACAAAAACAAAATTAAATGGGAAAGAGCTTTTGTGCTCATTTACAAACCGATTCAACATTTTATTCACTTTACATAATGATGAAAGCTAAAGAAAAGGGAAGCAAGTAGATGGAGGTGTTTCATGTAAACTTTAATTTTAAATAAAAATTTTAATAAAAGGAATAGGCTATTATATTTTATTCCAACCTTTCCAAATGTTTGTAAAAAATAATTGGTTATTAAGAAAATGAAGCAAAAGTATATATTTTCATTTTCAAAAGGAATCTTTAAGTTGATAAAGGATAGGATATTGTGGAAAAATTGAATTGTGAACCCAGCATCATGAATCAAATCGTTCATGAATTTGGTGAATAGGCCTTGATTACAGTGTAACAAATTGAGACAAACATCTCCGAGATTGACTCACACCAACTCCCAGCGGTTTGCAGAAAACAGCAGGTGTACGGTGTGATCCTCCAAGTTGCTCTTTTTCTCCAGGTATGAACTGATCAGCTGCCCAATCCGTGTTGTTCGGTCTGTGTGAACACAAAATACCATGTCCACTTTATAACCTGTACATTCATGCAGTTACCTAGTCATCCAATCATGTAGCAGCAGTGCAATGCAAAACCAATTATGCAGATACAGGTCAAGAGCTTCAGTTAATGTCTACATCAAACACCAGAATGGGGAAAAGTTGTCATGTCTGTGGCTCGGATTACAGCATAGTTGTTGGTACCAGAAGGGCTGGTTTGAATACTGCATAAACTGCTGATCTCTTGGGAACAGGAAAACCTCAGATTCCTGTTCTTGCTCGTCAAGTGAGATCCTGATGTGGTCATCTGCTGTTGTACTTCATCCACCTCAAGGTTTCATGAGTTGATGCATGACTCTGCAGGTGTTCTTAATAAAGTGGACGGTAAGTGTGCACGCGCCTCAGATTGTAAACAGCTGACTCCCAATCCACCACCTACACTTTAAGCGCACTACACAATATAACTGTTTATAAAAGTAAAAAAACAGTAGCTGCTTCAAATAGTCTTACAGCTGCAGAGGCTAGCTAATCTAAACGTTGATGGAGTAAACCACTGAAAATGATTATTACCAGGGAACGTCATCATCTCAGCGGGCCTGCCACTCAGCTGCAGAGCATGAACAAGCTTCCTACACTGCGTGGTTTTTCCGGCCTTGTCCACTCCCTCCAGCACGATTAAAGCCCCTCTTCTACAAGACATAGCTTTATAAAAGCTTTTATAAAATGCTAAAAACTTCTAAACTGCACGAAAACACGAGCCTCCCGTTGCTTCCGCCCCAAACAGAGTTCCCGCCGGATTGCTTCTTCTTCTTCTTCTTCTTCTTCTTCTGTTGTTGCACGGCAGGCTGGATGCTTTAGTAGCACATTGCTGCCCTTCTGCGTCGGTTGTTGGCATTACAGCTCAGTTATATACATTCGTGTAATCCCGTGGATCTAAGAAACTGCATGACTTGTCTTTGCACGGCTGGGTCTTGCCCTAAAATCGTTTATTGCTGCTTCCTCTTCCCCTGCTTGTATTTGAGGCAGACCAGGCGCTTTTGCTGCCTCTCACCGTCAGTTACTGGAACTACCTTCTCAGATATACAGTGGTGCATGAAAGTTTGTGAACCTTTTAGAATTTTCTATATTTCTGTATTAATTTGAGCTAAAACATTATCAGAAGTCTTAAAAGTATATAAAGCAAACCCAATTAAGCAAATGGGACAAAAATATTATACTCGGTCACTTATTTATTGAGGAAAATGATGCAATTTTACATATCTGTGAGTGGGAAAAGTAGGTGAACCTCTAGGGTTAGCAGTTTGAAGGTGGAATTAAGAGTCAGGTGTTTACCATCAATGAGATGACAATATAGAAAACTCTGAAGGATTCACCATCTTACAAGCACTGCATTAATTGTCTTCATACAGAGGGTTCATGATTTAAAATAAATAGAAATTAAATTAAACCATAAAAAGATAAAGAGAAGAAAGTGCAGAGACTTAAAAAAAAAGCTCTAAAGTTGTGATCTTGGGTGACTTGTAATACGTATTAATACTGACTCATGATCAAATCAAAGACTCTGAAGATGTGACACTGTTCCATGCAAGTAAAACTTATTTTCTGCACAACATGCTTGGTTGGTATGTGACATGCCTTTAGGTTTGAATGGCCATCACTTTGTGCTGCTTAGGAAGGCACAAGTTTAATAATTTTATTCATGTTTAATGAATAACATGAACATGACAAAACACATTAGATTGTAATTGTAAAAGTGCATATCATTTTCATGGTTATAACCCCAAAATAGAAATTCTCTGTATATTTTTTCACCATACATGCACTCAGTGAGCAGTTAAGGTACACTATACTAATGCTGGAAAGGGCCTCTCGTAGCTCTTACAACCTCAGTATGTGTTACATAAGGTGTTGAAACATTCCTTTGAGATTCTGGTCCATGCAGGTTTCTCAGGTGCACCTTCATGCTGTGAATCTCTTGTTCTTCCACATTCCACAGGCCACTGAAGAACACTGAACTCATGGTCATGTTCATGAACCAGTTTGAGATGACTTTTGCCTTGTGACATGGTGCATTATCCTGCGACGTAGCCATTAGAAGATGGATAAATTTGTGGCCATAAAGGGATTCACATGGTCAACAACAATACTCAAATAGGCATTCAAGTAATTGAATGATTGCTTGGTATTAACTGACCCAAAGTATGCCAAGAAAACTTTCCCCACACCATTAAGTCTCCTCTACCAGCCAGGACTGTTGACAGAAGGCAGGTTGTGTCCATGGGTTCATGTGGCTGGCATCAAATTCTGACCCTACCATCTGTGTACCTCAGCAAAAATTGAAATTCATCAGACCAGACTATACTTTTCCAGTCTTCAACTCTCCAAGTTTGAGGAGTCTGTACCCACTGCAGCCTCAGATACTTCTTCTTCTTGACCTCTCTCATCAACATCCTCAGAACTGCCACTTACTTTTTTCTTTATTGCACCATTTTGAGTGAATTCTCATTCTGATGGTTGACGTGAACATTACCTGAAGCTGCCGGCCTGTGTCTGAATGATTATGTGCATTGTGCTGCTGCCACACGATTGGCTGGTTAGATAATTGCATGAATAAGTAGGTGTTCAGGTGTTCCTAATAAAGTATTCTGTGTATTTTACTATGTATTGTTGTCATTTTGGGCCTTCTATAATACTTTATAGTTACTATGATAATAAATAGGACATTTGGTATTTACTTATACCATGTATGAAACAAATTGATCATTAATGTTAGAAATATTTCAGCATGTATTAACTATATTGTCTATGTAAATGTAATCTATGCTGAAAAAAAAAGAATGAAATAAATAAATAATAAATAAATGTACTCCATTAAATGTACATCTAATCTACCTATAAATAATACATAGTCATTGTTGTTGTTTGTAATTTATTTGTTTTATATATATAGGAAATACATATTTGTAACAGATATTCAAAACAGATGAACCTGATACTAACAATTAAAGAATTATATCAAAATATTTCAAGTAAAACTATTATTAGAGAAACTACATTAATAGATTCATAAAACCTACTAAAAATTACTGCTACAAGTTCAAATTGTCAGCCATAGTCTTAATAATGTTACACACATCACCATAAGACCACTTCCTGTTTCTTTAGTTGTGATTTTAAATTTAGAGTACTTTATCGACATTATACATTTTATACATTAATGTTACAGCAGCGGTTGTGTTTGCCCCACAAGTGGTGTTGCTACACTTTACTCTTGTGGCAGTGTTTCAGTGCATCAGAGAGAGCCTCTAAAATCATGTCCACATGGTCTCTGTTGCTGTTACAGCCCATCAGACCCACACGTAGGACCTGCAAACAAGATTATGGGTCAGAGACACATACATTACACACAAACACAGGTAAGAAGTTACTAACCCTTGATGCCCCTTAAAAAAGAATTTACACTTTTTACTCTTCAGTCCCAAAATGGTCCCTCTCATAAAAGTGTAATAAAAATGCTATATATCAGTTTTTTTCTTCACTTTCACTGCATCAAATCTTTTCAACAACTTCAAACCTAACGATATATGTAAAGTTTATTATTATTATTATTATTATTTAAAAAAAAAAAATGTTTTTATGCCCTTTTTGTCTTAAGAAACCCTGTTGTTTCCAAAAATGTGATGCAAAGTGGAATATTTGCGATGAGGTTATTACAACCGTGACTAGGTCAATAATTGATAACATTGATTTTGATGTATTATTCTGCCACCACTACCACTCTTATAATCAATCCCAACACACCAAGAACATTTTTTGTGGTGTTTTGCAAGGTATTTTGCAAGGTAAGAGAACCAGACCTCCATTGAAACTTTAGCTCTGCTGCCCCTGGTGGTTGAGGGGAGTCATTACACCTAAAATCTGTTTTCCTTGTATTTTGAAGGTAGAGGCTTAGATTTATTAGGTATTCCTGGGAAAAGCATTATAATATGTCAGGATTACAGTATATCAAAGGTTAAATAGAATGTCATGCATACATGTAGCACAAGTCCGTAACTGATACATTTCTGATGCAAGTTTTAAATTAACAACAAATAACCCCTACCATGCCAACTGATGGCCCGAGACCTCCAGAGATTTCTATGTTGTGGTTCTTCATAATAAAGCCTGTGATCTCTTTCCAGTCATAACCTGGTGGTGCTACTATTGTAGTAACTGTGGGCAATCTTGCTTTCTGTTAGAGAAGACAAAAAACTTCAAAATGAATCACACTACAATGCTTATAGTTTCATTAAATGTTGAGGATCATCTGCGAGACAAGTTATTACTTATACAGTATATAGATTATAGCAGCTATAACCAGCATTCAAGCTCAATAGCTTCTCTTTTTTCTTTCTATAAATTAGAAATCACAAATCAAATTAGTTACAATCACTTTTGACACTGGAGACCTCTTCCAAAGATATTAAATTGAAATTGAAAAAGAAGTGTCATCATATCAACCATTACAAGTGCCTGTGAAAGGTACTGTAGAAATAACATATATAAACAAGCACATTAATATAAACTGGTGAGTTGAATTACAGCTACCACAACTGTCAGAGCTGCTGTTATAGAAATTTAATCAACATCTTTTAACCAATCTGAACACTGCTGTAGTATGACATCTGCAACGTAAGTGCAGCTTTGCTGAGACATTTAGGTAATCTAAACAGTACTACCTTCTCCTCCACAAAGAGCTTGAGACCCATCTTCTCTAGGCCTGTATGGAGGTACTCTGCCACATCTTTGTGTCGTTTCCATGATTTTTCAAGCCCCTGAAAAAGGCAAGATATATATAATTAAAATTTGCCTGTGCATTTGTACAACTTTTGACTTATCAGAAAAAGAAACAATAACAATAATAGTGTTTGTGTGTGTGTGTGTGTGTGTGTGTGTGTGTGTGTGTGTGTGTGTGTGTGTGTGTGTGTGTGTGTGTGTGT
>JAQQZR010000036.1:9122034-9136387 GCA_030068235.1 Notoglanidium macrostoma | reverse complement strand
CTCTCTCTCACTCTCTCTCTCTCTCTCTCTCTCTCGCTCTCTCTCTCTCTCTCTCTCTCTCTCTCTCTCTCTCTCTCAGTTCCAATCAGAGTCCTGCCCAGCTGGTCTCTCCCGCACTGGACTTTCCCAGGAGGAGCTGCGAATAGTGGAGGGTGAAGGACAGAATGCAGAGATGGTGCCATCTGCTGATGAGGTTAACAACAATACCTGTGCAGGTAATGAGTTAAACGTTGTTTGAACACTGGCCAATTTCAGTAAATCAGATATTTAACATGGGATATACAGTAGTCAAGTGAATTAATGACCTCAGTGACAAATTTCAAAATTTAGCCAAGGAATATGTCTGCACACCACATGTTTTACAGTCAATACTAGTCAATACTAGATTTACAACGTTCAAGTGATCCTACCTTTAATAAAGCTTTCATTTAGAGTCCCATTAGGACATTAGACCTAGCAGTTCAGAAGTTGTACCAAGATTCAGCTTTCATTATATCATTAGTGTGTATTATTTAATTTGGTCTGTGGTAATATCAGTGATTAAACTGTAATAAATCATAAGAAACTGGCTGGTGTGTAATGATTTCAATGTTCAATATGTGGGTTTTATATAGCGTTCTGAAATTCATTTTATAGTGAATATAAATTAGTGTTAGTATCCTCATTGTCTGTTTTTTGTCTTCTTAGCTGATCCAGAAGATCTGGACAGCACTCTGAAAGACGGTATTCTGGATGGAGCTTTGGACCACCTGAAGCTTGGAGAGCTCTTTACATTCAGAGTAACCGTGCTCCAAGCATCCAGCATCTCCGCTGAGTATGCAGACATCTTCTGCCAGTTTAAGTATGTCCATCTATTCCCTTAAACTCTATTAACAGTTTTTAATGATCTTCTGTCTTAATGGTGATTACTGAAAATATGTGGGGTTCTAAAAGAATACATTTCATTAAAGATGTGTTGGATCTTTAGGGCTTTTTATCACCTCTTTTTTCAGTTTTATCCACCGACATGATGAGGCGTTTTCCACAGAGCCTCTGAAAAACACTGGACGAGGTCCACCACTGGGCTTCTATCATGTGCAGAATGTAAGAATCCTCAACTCACACTTTTATCAGCATTTAATTCACTATCCCATATTTTTCATAGAAAGGACAACATTGTGTATTTGGTTTTTCAGATTGCAGTGGAGGTCACTAAGTCCTTTGTGGAGTACATAAAGACCCAGCCTATTGTGTTTGAAGTGTTTGGTCATTATCAGAAACAGCCCTTCCCTCCACTGTGCAAGGACCTAATCAGGTTATTATTTCTTTTGTACCCTTATATCCTGCTTGTATTGCCTTCTCCTTGTATTGCACGTCAATCTAAAATGTCTGTCTCTTTGATTAGTCCATTGCGTCCATGCAGAAGACAGTTCCCAAGAGTCATGCCTCTATCCAAACCAGGTAAGAGAATCCATCAGAATCTGATTAATAATATTTATGCTTTGTTCAAGCATTGTATGCGCCACAGCCTCCTAAAATGGCAGCTTGTATTTCGCTTTGTTTTTTGTATGTTGTCTTTGTCGTCATGAAAACACTACAGCTTTAGCATTTTGGCAGTAGTTGTGTTGCTTTGTATGTCACTTTTGTTGCTTTGGGGTCCATGTCACATCAGTTGTGTGTCATTCGGGGTGGGAATTCAGCTGCAGACAGCGATGCCCCGTCAGATCGGGAGAAGACGCTGGAGCTGATTCGCTACCTGGTGCCCGAGGTGTTCAATGGGGCGTTGGTGGACTCCCTCTCAGGGCATGCCCTCAATGCAGCGGGGGTTGCAGCTTCCTTCCTCCTAGATGGGGAGGGGCAAGCCAAGCTGACAGCCCCGCCCCTCTCTATCTGTTCAGTAATTAAAGCTCAGAAGCCGGGTTTGTAACGGTCATGTTTGTACGAGGTTTGAGAAATTCCCTGAAACAAAAGCTCTCATCTCATCTGAAGAAAACTGGCTACAATCCAGTCTAACTTTCTTTCATGATATAATTACAGAAATTTTTTTTTTTGTGCTTTAATCACATCCTGTGTTTCTGTTATAAAACTTGTCAGAGATACAGTGGTGTCCAAGAAATTTTCAAGACATTCTGAGATAATATTTCTTGTTTCAATGGGAATGGCAATATGCAGAGCTAATTTTTAAGGTTCAAGTGAAAGTGGCCCAATGAATCCTTTCCCAACCAATCTTTTTCCAGCTGTTTTAATCTGGACCAAAGTCTAATTACAATATTCATATACTAATATTGTGCAAGCAAACTATTCAGATATATTTAAATTTCTTAAAAAATGCCCAGTACTTAAATTGACATAATTCTGAATTTTAATATAGTGATTTCTAAGGTTACTCTTATTATATCTAAAAAGAATGAAATTAAAAGACTCAAAAATTTGAGAGCTCACATGCCAGTTCCATGTTCCTATACTGGTAATGCTGCAAATATAAATACAAAATGATATTGAATAAATAAATGCATAAACGAGAGAGCATGTTGGTCCATGGAATTTCCTCAGGCCTGTAAATGACTGGTGGTGTTTGTCCAAGTCTTTCTCACTCCCTTATATTAATCAGACATACCAAGTCTTCTACACACCTGTGGTTTAGTGTTGTGTTCTCTACTGAACCTCTGCTGCATGTATGAGATGTGTCATGTTTGGGATGAATGTGGGTTTGTTGCTACAGTAGTCCATTAACATTTGTTGTTTATTTTTTTCTTCTTCAATATAATAATGCTAAACACATTTACTTACATCAAATTATATTAGGAAGTACAATATATTTCCTAATTGTCCAATCATATGAAATGTTTGCTTTATATATCGGATTATACAAAAAGCTACAATTACAAATACACAATCGGATATGGAACATTTCAAAAACTGCAGATGTGAAAGGATCACTGTAATTCAGGTGACTGTTCAAGCATTCAGACACAGAATTTGCCCCTCCTCTGGTCCCATAGGCTCCCAGTTGTTCTCTTTTCTAACTATGTTTTAGCTCCTGGCCTCATTTCTTCCAAATACATTATTATATTTCTTTCCTGTTTCTTTCTTCTCTTAAACAGATTCCTCTTTTCCAGCTTGTGAGTGAATAAACTCCCTTACAAATTCTAATAGACTTCTCTAAAATTGAAATAAACTCTTTCTCTCTTTCAGTACCTGCTACTAAGCTGACGACCATAACACGACCCACAGCTGGACCCTGCCACTGTAAATACGACCTAATGGTATTATTTGAGATCTGCGAGCTGGAGGCGAATGGAGAGTGAGTTTGTCTAATGTCTTGATCTATTTCTCTTTTGTGAGTCAAAGTGAATAGGCTGAATAGGAGAGAATTGAACTCATTAGTATGTACAGCTTTGCAGCAATACTGAAGCCACAATCATTTTATTCTTCAGCACTTTTTACAGTGAGCACACATGTGTAGGAGTCCCTGTATGTTGTAGCTGATTTGGATGATAATAAAGTGCAAATGTGATTAGCGTATAACATTTTCTATGAAACATTTTGTATGAATGATTTTAGTTAGCCAAACAATGTAATCTGACAAGACTCCATACCTTATCTGTGACTGATCAGCTGACATTAGCTTTAGTTTTACTGGCTTACCTGATCCAGGAAACACTGAAATGTGGCATGTGGTGCTTTTGAGAGCATTCCTCTCTCTGTGACCTGATTATCTCCTCTTCATTTCTAGTTCTCTATTGCATTTTTGGCTGAATTGTCACTATTAAAGGAAGCCATACTCATCAGATCTCCCACATAATAATTTAACAATCACCATGCAGCATGTCAGTAAATATGGCAGACTTTCTTCATGCTCTGTTGTTATTATATGCAGACATTGGGACTCATTTATCACTCTGCACATGCATACATTTACTTGCAATTGTTCACAGGAGCATTTACACAAGAAATGTGGTAATCATGAAAATCCAGTTAATTTGGAAAAATGCCTGTATCCTACAAGAGCTCCTGAGTTTGTGTGACTTTATGTATGAGTTGCTTCACCAATGTGAACCTTGATTCATAGACCTCATCAAATATTACGACAATTCTGTGAACTTGTGTAATATTTATTACTTGTAATAAAGCAATCAGAAACAAATTCATAATAAATTAAAATTAATCATTCAGTTAGCACAAAGGAAAGGGCACCCTATAAAAAGAGCAAAAAAGAGTCACTGTGTGTCTATGGCAGATAATGATGTGCTGCAATGGTTTTAATTAAGTAATACGGCATGAGAGGGAGTGCTGTTGTACTTAATATCAGTACAGCTGTGATTTGGTCATAGACAGTAACAGCTATGCTGATATTCAGTACAACAGCATGACATCAAGTATGATATTGCTTTTATACAACAGTTTTATAAACAAGAAATTAATATTGAGTAAGTGATATTTAGGACTCAGTATGGCCAAATGCTTTGTTTATATTTGCTCTGCTAGAGGAAATAGATCCCAAAGAAGCCACATTCACTTTATAGCCCATCAGCTATCTAGCTTACTAGCTCACATTGATTTGTACATTCCCATTAAAAGGTGCTTCTGGTAAAATTGCCATCCCTTCTTCTGTTTCTTCTTCATCTGATGAGCTTTCAAGTTTTAAAAATTTTATATTCCTGAAAAGTATCAATTGCCATGTCCACTAATCAGGTCTCTAACACTACTGTAGTAACCGTTGTGAAATAGGGAGAGGAATTTCATGTGGTGAGCACAGACAAGCAGAGTGATACGCTCAGATACACTAAGTATTGGCACTCTTGGAATGCCGCTCGACCAATCAAATTAGTTGACCAGAGCTAACAGCTGTATAATGGAAGATTTAGCACTCTTTTAGGTGCTATTTCACTGTTTAGTCCTCATTTTGTAATTTTCAGTTCTCTGTAAGCTTTGTCTTTCAGCTTTGTTGTGAACATGCTTGGTCGTTTACGTGATTGGCATTTATCAACATACTCCTGTGAGAAAGAAGAAAATCAATGTTACTGAGTCTTTGTAACGCTAGAGGAACATTTTAGTTTGGTTTGTCCTGTAAAACCATTTACACACAACTTTACTCAAAGATTGATAAGTAAGGCTCTTGGAACAATTTTTTAACCATTTGCAAATTTATAATGTGCATTTTTCTTCTCTTTCATAGCTACATCCCTGCTGTAGTGGACCACAGAGGCGGAATGCCCTGTCATGGCACCTTCCTGTTACACCAGGTCTGCTTATCCTACTGATCCAGATCACTTCTTACAACTACACAAAACACCTATATGTCTTAAAGCACACTTTTAAACTAAGTGAACCTTTGTTCCCAAAGGGAATCCAAAGAAGAGTGACAGTGACAATAGTGCACGAGACAGGGGGTGACATTTATTGGAAAGAGGTTCGTGAGCTGGTTGTAGGTGAGTTAACCTCTTGTATTTTCCCCAGTCCGGTAATTTGGACATAAAGGTGCATAAAGAGCACTTAAACACATTTTTATATTCTAGGCCGCATTCGAAACACACCAGAAGCAGACGAGACCATCATCGACCCCAACATCCTGTCACTTAACATCCTGTCTGCTGGATACATCCAGCCAACTACAGATGACAGGCAGGTTTCTGAATCATAATAAATAATAAAAAATAATCTGAATCAATAGTTATTTTTAAATGCTGCTTTTGCCATTTGCTCATAAAAAAAGAGACTGTTAAAGGCCAGTCACCACAGATAATTTGTCAGTTGTCAGATATTTTCCAAGTATAACTTTCCTACTTCCAAAATAGGTAAAAAGAAACAAGTATTGATTTTTTTTTTCACTTTTTTCACTTGTAGCCCTGCGTAGTGGTTCTAGTTTCAGTGTTTTTTTAAATATATTTTTGTAAAGCTTATTCCCTAAAATCTTATCTTATGCAGATCATGTATAAACCTTTCCTTAGATGACATGAGTTATGCTTAAAAAAAGATTTAGCTTACTATTTCCTGGGATTCTGTTGGTTGTTGGCATTATGTTTATAATCCGTTTTCTCAAAATGACTTATTGTCCATGCATTTTATTCAGTCTTCAAAGGAGGTGCATCCACATAACGTCACATACCGATACGTAGGTTTTAAAGCCTTTAGATATAGTTTTATTTTTTTCATGAACTGTTTCGAAAAAAGTGTTAGTCGTGGGTGCTTTTATGGTACTTCGCGTTATCATTCAGAGTAGCACAAAGGTTGACTGGGAGTTTTATTTATGTAATCCTGTAAGTAAATGGGATGTAGCATTCCTTAAGCAATGATTTACCCTTATACTTACCAACAATCTGAATGCACAGAATTCTATCTACTTTGTAGAAAGTACTCTCATGGATGCACTGATAAACCACCAAGAGCAGCAAACCTTCAGCACTTCAGCTTTTCTTTTCTTTCATGACAAGCTACACATTATGCCGCTCTTTATTTCCTGTAAGATCTGCCTTGGCATCTAATCTCAGATAAGCAGCCAAAGTGCTGACAAGCGGTGCACTGCACAACCTACAAGTGATCACTTCAAAAGCAAAGTTTTTTTTCTTTTTGCCAGATAGAAATGATTCAGTGCTAGTTGGGTTTCAAGGACCCCTCAATGGCCCGACTCAGGGGAGCACTTCAGAATCACACAGCACTGGCCGTATTGCCAACTTTTGTTGGAGAGGAAAGATGTATTGACTCTTTTATGTTCCTCTGCATGCCAATGGTCTCTGGCAAATGGAGCAGTCTTGCCCGGCCTGTGAGACTTCACATAGATCCATTATAATGTCAGCATTTCCAATATGACCAAACCTACACTCCTTTCCCAAAGCCCACATAATGTCAAATATGGGGTTACAGAAAGGCTGTTGCATCAGATCTTTGCTAGAGCCTGATGCATGAAGGGACCCAGAGGATTATGGGACAGGAAGCTTTGGACACAGAACTTGCCCACCTGTTCCTGATGTTTTGTTGTTACCACACTATTAAAAGTCCACTATGCAGGATTCAGGGGGCTCTTTTAGCAGAATGGAATATAATATTCACATAATATGTTTTCCTTAGTGTATAATTACCTGTGACTACTAATCATTGTGTTTTCAAAGGTTAGAACGAGCCCTATATATCTACTTAGGGCGTGGGTCCTCTACCACAGAACTGCCATGTTGAGCAGTTACAGTAGCACAGAACATACAAACTTCTGCAGTTTGTATTTTTACATGTGGCAGCATGAATCCAGAAGGAAGCACAGAAGGACGAAAATGATGAAGAAATGAAGAAAAAGGGCCCTGTGGTGGACTGGCGACCTGCCCAGGGTGTACCCCGCCTCTCGCCCGAAACGACTGCTGAGATTGGCTCCAGCTTCCCCGCGACCCAGACAGATAAAGCGCTATAGATAATGGATGGATGGATGGAAGAAGAAAAAGAAGAAGTAAAAAGAGGAATCAGTGTTTGCTGGTGCTGGCTAACAAATTTGAGAATCAACAAATTTAAGAAATGGAAGATTATACTTATTATTTAGCATGGAAAAAAGGAAGGGCATTCATTTGGTTGAATGGACCTAGTGGACCTTTAAGAGGGCACCAACATGGAGCCATTATACCACCTTCATAAGCAGGAGAATACATGGTATATGAATAGGCTTTCATTAACTGCACTCAGACACTGTAGACACTAACTCATTCACCCTGACCCACAATGTGCCATGTTGATGCATATTGATGTGACAAAACTTGTCATATCACAGTTTTTGACATAGATACAAATAGAACAGTATTGATTTATAAACTATATACACACAATACTTTTGAATGTCTTATGAAGACCATTCAATTAATGTTTTACAATTTTGTTCCCCTTATGGAGTTACATTTGTATTCAGAACATGGTTCTCTCATTCTAGATGAAGGAGATCACATGTCACATAATCACATAAGAAACCAAAAATCCAGTCCGGCTGACTTTTAGTGCTTTATTCCCCAATGGATAATAAAATACAGTGAAGGTTCTCTAGTTCACCTCCTTGCTGGCTGTGTGACTATTTGTGTCCATTTTCCATCTGTCCATTCATCCATTAACTCTATCCATTCTGCCCCATTTCCTCTCCACCACTCAGACACTACTAACACTGAGCACTCTGAGCATAGAGAGCCAGGCATCTCAACTGATAACCATTGCATGGTTGTGATCTGCATGCAACACTTTAAACATTCTTGTTTGACTCCTGTAGAAGTTAAGTGTGTATTTCATTCACTACTAACAATATAACAAAAAATAAAAAATTAATCCTCACACCTGGTAGAAACCAGCTCTTGACCTACTTTCATTGAAATTAGTGTAACTCATAGCATGATGAGCAGTCCAGTTGATGTGACCACGTTTCATGTCAGAGCAAAACGCACATTATATCATTAGCTTTCACTGTACCATTACTTACAGAAGCATCACATAAACCGTAACATGCACTGACACTGGATAAAACTATATGCTGTGACACTTTGGACCAGATTTTTACCAAGGTTATTCACTTCTTCATATAAGGAATAAAGCATTTTGGGGTGTGTTGTTATAGGAAATCATTCAAAAACAGAGTATTGTGATGGGTCTGACGTGAAGTTAATTACTGTTCTATAACAGCATGTGCTAAAACATTTAATTCCTTTTTATACTACAGCTATACACAGCTTTATACTACAGCCAATAAATATTTAAGGTTTAAATTTACAACTGTACAATATGTCATACCTTTCACCAATTATAATTACATTTAATGTTGTGGAATATTCACAAGACAAGTGTTATTACGTTTATTATAGCAGCTATAAGCAATTGTTCCATTACCTCCCTTTTTTCTCTCTTTTGATGGACAATAGATTAAAAAACAAATAAACAAACACAAAAGCATAGCTTGTCATATTACAGAGAAAGTGCAAAATCCTCTGTCCTGAGGACTCACCAATGGAGGACAAATTACTCACCATTAAGCACTGACGCTGGAGTCTCCTTACAGAAAACTTCACCTAAACAGTTACATGTTTTCATTGTTAAATAACAACACAGTTGTAAAAATGTTTACTATTAGCCTTATATTATGCAGTGCATCTAAATCCCTGTAAATTAGATGTTACTATAGAAATGATAACATATTTGTGCAAGCAGGTTAAAATAAATCTGATTAAAATATTGTCATAGCTGTGTTATTATAGTAAAAGATAAATATAGAAAAAAACACTTCCTGAGCAATAGAATTCAAGAACAAAGTAGCACTATGATATAACTATCTATATCTCTTTGTCTTTTTAGTAAATTTGCCCTTAAAAACAAATCACTCCTCTCTTTTTGACAGACCTAATCTCCCAGTTCCTTTCCCCTTCAGTCACAGCCTCCTCTCTTACAGTGTAACCACAATCCTTACATCAAGCATAATTTCATTGACCACAGCCAAAGGAGTAACCCAGAAGACAGGACCTAATGCTGAGGCTTAGCCAGTTGCGCCGACTGTACTATTCTGTTCAGTGAACCATTATCAAGATGACCCCTGTAACAGTATCCTTACAGCCGATTAAGTGTCTACAATAAACCTTCACCAGTAACATCATGGATGATGCTTGCTCTGCCACATCTGCTTCAAGTCCACTAACAGAATGTTGTTTTGTGTTTTTGCAGACAGTTTCTTGATTCGGACATGCCTAGGTATATTGTTTTTCCAATCCCTATCCTCTCAATCTCTGATTCATCTATACATATCTTATAAACTCTTTTGGCATTACTGAGTCTCTTTCCATTGTAACTTTGTGTTCTTCCATTTTTCACTTTTGTTGCTGCTTTCGGTGTCCTTCAGCATTTGTTTGAGTCCCTCTTTTTGTTCCTCATCATTTTCTTTCTAAGCCTGTGGAAATGTTTTTGTGTGCGTGTACGGTCTCGACATTCTGTGGGATGCGAGAAGTTGGCTGTGGAATGCATGGCTTGGCTTTGTATGGGCTGCATCTTGCCTGAACCTTTGCAGGAGGTGTGGTAGAGATAATTCTTTTTATCCTGTTGCATTCTAGAAAGTCTTTAGAAATTTAGTCTACATCTAACCAGCACAACTCTGATCTTATGTGAGAAATTAACACTTCCCACGCAGTGTATTAAAAAGTAGTCATAATAATATGGATTATAGTTTTAAAAGCTGATTTTTATTTATCTGAGTCACTGTTTTTCACAGATCCACCCATGTAAGATTTACTGTTCTGGAACATTTAGAACACATCTGTTGGGTAGCGATTTATGATTTAATTAAGTCTGTACCACAGCATTGATGGATTTCCACCACAAATGTCAAAGCTGTGCTGTAAAACACGGGTGCTGCTGTGCGGGGAAGTGATTGAGAATCAGGCCTCACACATTGCAGGCTTTTCATGACTTGTGGCCTCATATGCAGGCTGTCATGCTCAGCTCTCATTCCCAGTGATGTGAGCTAATCTACAATTTACAATGCAGGTTATTATCATGAGCAAAGTCAACACTCCAGTAAGCACCAATATTTTAGCCATAACAGAACAATATGGCTCTGGTTTTTATTGCACCACTAGTGGGCAGTGCTGTGCAAGTTTTCATCAGCATCCTTTTACACCTTCTCACTTCTCTAGGTGAAAACATCTGAATTATCTTTCAGTGTTTATCTTGAGTATAAGGCATGGTGGTACAGCTTCAGGAAGCCCCAGTTTAATGCTGAACTTGGGTTACTGAACTTGAGTTTCACAAATTCTCCACATGCCCATGTGGTTTTCCTCCGGTGTCCATTCACCCTCCCAAAACATGCCAGTACGTGGATTAGATACACTAAACTGGACATAGGTGTGAATGTGTGTGTGCATAGTGCCTTGCTAAGGACTTGCGTCCCATCCTGTATGTATTCTCACCTCATGCCCAGTGTTCCCAGTATAGACTCTGGATCCACTGTGATCCTGACCATTTACTGAAAACTAACCCTTTAACTACTAGAGGTGGCACCATTGGATCCAGTTGCGCATCAATTAGCATTTCTCATATTCACGCTAAAAAAGTAGCAACTCCCACAAAATAAATACTCATTTAAGGGGAAACAGTGTAACTAAAAGCAAAAAACAACACTTTTATCTAGACAAAACACAATTTATGGGCCTAAAAAGTGTGTTACAGGGGTTAAAGGGTTTTAATGAAGAAATGAGTTTGTCTGCTCATGTTATTGCTTTACTGAAAAGCACCACGAACGCAAACCTGTCCAGCCCTCAGCACTAGCAATAAACAAAACACCATGGAAATGGAGCAAAACAAGTGTAATTTCCAGTCCAAGCCCAGTGCACAGTGCTCAGCATGGGTGGAGGTGGGTAGTAAAAGCCCAACAAGGCTTATAAGAAGTACCACAGTGCTCTCATCAAACACATGTGACTCTGGCAACAGCACAGAAGGCAGTATTTATGCTCCTACAACCCTGTCACATACTTCAAACAGTGACTTTAAATGTTTGTGACAACAGAAACCTGCAGCAGCATCTGGCTGTTAGTGAGTCCTGCAGAGCCAGGACACTAAAAACTAATCCATGGAACCATTACCTCAGTGGTAGCACTTTGATAGCTAACTCACTGCTGTGCACTGAACAATTCTCAAATCTCATTTAGGCCCTCGATGGAAGTGGAGCCAAAGTGTAAAAAGGATGGTTTCCTTGAATGCCCTGCCAAGAGCATGACTTACAGGCTGGATGGCTTGATAGGAGAGGATGAAGTGAAAAATATTGAGGAGGAAAACACTGAGTAAATCCTGTTCTTTTGTGTATGTGTGCAGTTGCGCTTCCATTCCCACAAGCTCCCAGTTATCGTTACTATCTGTGTTCACATGTGATGATGATGGTGGTGGTGATGGTGATACTGAAGGTCTGTGAGTCTGTGTATGTGAGTGTTTATGAGTGAACATGAGAGAGAGTGATGACACTTCTAGTGGGAGAGAGCACAAAAGTATATAGCAGTGTAACAGGTGAGGATGTCTCTTTCGTCTCCCCTCTCTCACTCTCTGTCCTTCTATGGACGACAGCAGATCCTCACTAAAGCTGTCCCTCACCTCTCTGTCCTCTTTAGTCCACCTGTGTCCCGAGACCTCCTCATCTAAGGGTGCATTCACATAAGCTGCATTTAGTCAGCTTGAATCAAACCCTGGTGTGCCCTTCTTTTTGGTTCATTTAGACCTACTAGACAATCAGGTGCTCTTAATTCGGTTCCAGGTGAACTCTGGTGCAGTTTGGTTGCAATGAGAAAGTGATTCAAGTCTGCATTGACCTGACTGCAGAAAGTGAACCAAACGTGCCATGTGTTTTGGGTTATGGGCAGAATTGTTTTGTAGATGTGAGCTGCTAAACTGAGCCAAAGGACAGAGCTGTAGTGATGCAGAAAAGTATAGACAAACAAAACGAGGGAAATCAACAGTGGTGGAAATAAACAAATTGTATTAAAATGTTTAAGTTATTCTGTAGTTTATTGACTACCAGTGCTGTACTCTTTGTGCTGAGGTAATATTTGGATATACATTTTTCCATAACTTTATTTCTGACCAATGAATAAAATAGTTTTACAATTTCAGTCTTATACGCTCCTCAAGTAATTAGTTTTTTGCTTTTTGGTTCATTTAATTATGTGCCGTGATATCAAATAGCATATCAAGCAAAATTATTCATTTTAGCTCTGATTCGTACTTAGGAAATGGACTAATATGTATGACAATGCCCTAAAGTAAAGCATTTCAAACTGATCTCTTATCTGCTGCAGGCTTCACAACAACCCACCCTTGCTCACATTTCTCCCAGAACCATAAGTGTACACTTGGAGCAAGGCCAGAAATAGAAATGAACCTATCTGAAAGTTCAAGACTTACATTTATCAGAGTAGAGGAGCAGTAGAGTGGAATAGGTCTTTGTTTGAAATGTGACCCATCCTGCTTTCATCTCAAACTTTCTCATGAAAGTCAGACAGAACTAATGCTAACAGAGCAGTAAATTCTGAACAGTTGCTTAAGTATGTTTTGGGATGGGCTGTTTTTCATCAATAATTTGTATTGTAATGGTCATTAGGAAGAGATATGAGGCAATATATAGGTCTTTATTGTGATTACGACTTGGGTAAGGAGGAGTTTCAATGAGAATTGCAACATTTTTCATGTCATTATGGGACAGTCCTGAGAACTTGGCTTGTGCCTTTGCCTCTTTGCCCAAGGATCCTCCTTTACCTCTGGTCGTATTGTAAATTTTTTTTTCTCTACTGCACAAAGCATTTCCTTGGGAATTGATCCTAGGTATAACTTCCCCACATCCACCCACCCCTGTCAGTTCTTTTCATCATTTCTTTCCATAATAATTTTATAATTCTTCATTATATTAGAGATTGTGTTTTTTACTAAGACTCTTAAATGTTTGCTGTATTATTATTATTATTATTATTATTATTATTATTATTATTATTATTATTATTTTGGCATGCTAATATCTGCAATGCTAATGTCCTGTAATTGGTGTCTTTTTAAAATCACTTCTGTGATCTTAAAATAATGCTTTAAGATCTCTGCTTATTAATGTGAATTACACATGCAATGATTGATATTTGTTGTGCCTCATTTATAGCCATGTTAATATTTGCTTTTAAGTTATGTTTAATTATATACTTATTAAAGCCATTCATTTTGACTGGGAAATGATAATGCTAAATCTCCCTTGATGAAATGTGTAGGACATTCTACCGCTTTGAAGCTGCCTGGGATTCATCCATGCACAACTCGCTCTTGTTGAACCGAGTGACTCCATATGGGGAAAAAATCTATATGACTTTGTCTGCTTATCTGGAGGTAACTTTAGACTTTCACTCTGTTATTAATATTAGCCTGCACTACGGAAAATGTATTTATAGGAATGATATCCACAATTATTGCAACAATCTTGATTTGCCATGCAGTTTTAAAAAATATTAAACATTGGAATCTCAGCTTATTATTTAGTATTATCTGTAATGGTTTAACTGAGAGCTTTTTGCTCTGTATGAGCACTCTCAAGACTGATTTTAAAAACTGCTTACAATTGGTCTTAAAATGATTTCTAACTCTGTTAGATGGAGAACTGCACACAGCCTACAGTAATAACCAAAGACTTCTGCATGGTGTTCTATTCCCGAGATGCAAAGCTCTCTGCCTCACGCTCCATCAGAAACCTGTTCAGCAGCGGGAGCCTGAGGCCATCTGAAGGGTAAACATACCATTCTGTTAGAACACACACACACACACACACACACACACACACACACACACAACAAAGGCAGGCTAAGCTATATGTAATCATCCAATCATATAAACTTGATCATACAACATCGCTCCA
>JAQQZR010000036.1:9080337-9093442 GCA_030068235.1 Notoglanidium macrostoma | reverse complement strand
ATCTCATTTGTTTGACTGGGTTCTCTTTATCTACTTTTAGGACTTATGTGAAAATCTGATGATGTTTTAGGTCATATTTATGCAGAAATCTAGAAAATTCTAACTGGTTAACAAACTTTCAAGCACAACTGTATCTATGCAAAGATACTTTTTTGTGCCTAAACCAAGTAGCTAAACCACCTCTAGGTGGGTTTTTGCATGTGTGCATAGTACCCTGTCATGGCCAGGCATCCCAGTCAAGGTGTATTCCTGCCTCATGCCCAGTGTTCCTGAGATAGGTGCCAGATCCACTGCAGTTATGACGAGGACAAAGCAATTGATGGAGTTGAAAGATTATTTTTTATATTTTAGAAAGATCTGTATTTTCATGATATAGTCCCTCTAACACACTGCAGCATGGCTGCCTATAGTTTTTCTGTTGGCTTACTAAGACATCGTGTTTCTGACAAATCACAGCACAAAACTTTCTTCCTTGCATTTTTGTTCTTCCATGCCTGTCCGTAAAACTCTGCAAGCATTCTTGTGTGCTTATGTTTTTTATTCAGTTTTTATAAATCTAATTGTATGGTCCTGAAATGTTCTTTTCAGGAGCAGGACGATGCAGGAACCACTGCACTCCATCTTGCTGCTCGGTTTGGGAGGGTGGAGGTCGTTGGTTGGCTTCTGGCCTCTGGGGGTAGAGCCGAGGAGGAAACTGACTGTGGCGCAGTCCCCGCTCACTATGCAGCTGCCAGGGGTGAACTTACCTGTTTGAAACTTTTGATAGGCCAAGCTCCAGGGTAAGAGACTGACTGCAAAAAAATTATCATGCTCATATACATACACAGATGTTTGAAATAGACCTGTAATAACACTGTAATTAGGTATAAGATCTAATGTATACTGACCTGAAGACAATGGGTGTAATTTTAAGTATGCATTCCATTTTCTAGCTTTTACCTTTGGAGGAGAAGTATTAAGTAGAACCCTGTAGAAAGGTTTTAAGTAGAACCCTAACTCTTTCAGGGAAAAAAAGTATTTACTCCCTTGATCTTTTCCACTTTGTGGTGTTACAACTGGAATTGAAATTGATTTAATTGGGATTTTTATCATTTGACTGAAAGATGTCTAACATTTGAAGGTGCAGGATATTTTTTTAATTGTGACACAATGGTTCATGAAACAAAAAACAATCATTTGTTGCTTGTGTAAGTATTCCCTTCATATTGGATCTCCGGATGTGATATCATATACCTTTTTTCAGTAATGACTTTTTGCCATTCTCCCATAAATCCCTGCATAGTAATGAAAATAATGAAGAGAAAATGTTTAGCAGGGTGTGTATAGTAAAAAATGAGACTGTCACGGGTGGGTAGGCACAAATAGAGGTAAGAATATGTCTTCTTGTTTGTATAGAAACAACTGTTTCCATAAAACTGTTATATTAATGACCCTTGACTTGAAACTGAACCTATTTGCACTTAGAGTAAAAAAAAACCTCATCAGTAACTGAAATATAGCAGATGTATAATAAATGATGGTTGTCAACTACTTGCTTACTATTTTTACAGTCCGGCACATACTAAACTGGCGATATAATCCATTCTCATTATTATGGCTTTATATATCAAGGCAAAGCTGTTGTAAAGTGATATCTGTAGGAAAATATACTGCAGTGCATATAGCAATTATAGCTTTTATGTTTGTATGTATTTCTCAAGGGTCAGTGGGTGTTAAAAATGACATAATTTTTCCATAGGAAATAAAATCACACAAGATGATGAGCAGAAAAATATACTGTATGCCTCTGAGTGGCAACTTAAAGGTTGTTAAGCTCAGGATGTGGTTGGATATAACCAAATACTTAAGAGATCACATGAACTTACCACAAACCCATTGGGATTAAATGAGAAGTTTATTTGGCAGTGTATAATTATTGGTACATTGCTATAGTCCTGTGGAAGGAGTCATTGCATAGTTAGAAAAGCATTTTCTGTCTGCTTTATTTAAGTCTCAGTGTGAAGTGGTGATGTCATGTTTAGGTTTAGAAAATCTGATCATGTTGGTGGCCATGTGATGTGGCAGTAGAGAAAAAGGAGAATGTTTGAGTGAAACTGTGAAAAGGCTGACTAGAGGGTGAAAGAAATGACCCATAGGTGGGGAAAAGAGAAAAAATAATAGCCCCCATTTAGAGGAATTCTATGCATGTGTGCAAGTGGTGTTCAAGCTACCTTTTGACCTCGTGTGCGAATATGCTCTATCTCACACAGTTTAGATGAAAAATAGGTGGGTTTTCATACTGCATGTTTTATTTAGTTTTTCGATTTGTTATTGCTTCCTCTCAGGTATTTTATACTAAAAGTACACAAAATGCACTACAGGGCCAAACCTATGTGGAGACATGACGATCATGATATCAAATGATTTTTAACATCCCATTCTAAAGCTGATCCCTTCAGTGAAGAAAAAATGTAAAAATACAGCATACAAACATTGTGGATATGAAATTTCTGGATAAAAACTGAGGATAAAATAGTGATGTCTATATTTCTATTTCTAAAATGATTAGCAAGGTACACTAGCATCTTATTAACACTAACACATTTTTCCACAAATAATGCTCGATATATACTCCTTAACAGAAAACTTCATGTCAAGAAATTCATAGATTTTTATGTGAAGACTCTGCCTATAGATATTACTATACAAATGATTATATTAGAACAAGTACATTGAAATAAACCTGTGAACTACTGTCAGAAAATTATTTAACACCATCTGACCAATAGGAATTCAACAGTGCTATGAAATAAGCATTAACATGCGCCAAATTACTACTTAAACAATTTCCACTGATTATGGACAAAGCATTTGCCATACAGAATGGGCAGAGATCTATTAAACAGCATGTCCATTATAATAATTATGATATTACTTCACAGCACAGAAACAAAGAAGGGTGTTTAACTTTGGACGAGAAATTCATATTTAGAGTTTGAGTTCATATTTAGAACTCTGTTTTTGATGAGTTGCAGATAAGCGTGAAGATCGTTATCTTGACAGATCTGCTCACAATGTGTGACTTTGTTGAAAAATCTGCTGAAAACCATGTGAGATTACTGGAATCTTTGGCTCTGTAGAAAAATGTTTCCATCTGATCTCATTGCTTAACAAATTAAGGAAAGCTCTTTTCTGCTTTGCTTTCCAATATTATTCAATGCTGAATTATTATTTCTAGGTTAAAGGTTATTTTTATTACTCGGTTTAATTTAATTTTACTTGATTTGCATGGTGATTTTAACATCAGTCATTGTCACAAAGCAGCTTTAGACAATCGGGACCTCAGGAAGGAAAGACATCCTTTAGATGTAAAGAAGAAACATTGAGCTAAGCCAGACTCAGAAGGTGAACTCCTCTTTCTTAAATAATAGAATTTTGATATTGGACTTTTGTGGGATTCTTACCAGAAAGCGGAACAAGTAACAATAATATTCACTACCAATAAAATGCTACCACATCGTGAACACTCTGTGCTATCTTACATGGAAGTTATGCCGTATAGTTTTATAGCCTAAATAACTAAATACAATTTCTAAATATCTGTTTAAAGTCACCTCATCAGTTTACAGACTATTTGATGCGGTGATAGATGATGACATCTTTTTGTTAGCACTCGGAATGTATGCTGCGGGCACCTGATGGCCACCGTACCTTCTAATACGCAACTGGCAAAGGAAGGGTGAGGGAGGGGGGCATTCAGTTGGCTGCAAATTTGCAACCCCACCGCTAGAGCAAATGGTATACATGTACCAATATCAGTGACTTCAGTATATGTTTATGCTTCATTACAAGACTAAAATGTAATCATCATTGATCTCCATGCTTAAGTTTCTGTGGCCACAATGGCCTACTTCAATTCATTTTAAATATTTTCATATTAAAATATAATAGTTGCCACAAGTTAAGTAATTTATGGCCACAAAATAGATCTTGAGAAACTCAACTTGTGGTCTTGATATGTTAAGTTATGGCTGCAAGCTTGTGATGATTTACGGTACAACAGTATGTGGATCATTTAGAAGAAAGCAAGCAGTATGGATTGTGTTCAAATGATTCCGTGTTAGTTAAAAGAACCTTTTTTTAAAATAAGCATAGCATAATATGTGCCATGGGCTGTATAAGATTATGTTCTTTATGTTAACATGCTGATTTGCACGCTCATAGATGTGCGAACCGTCAGACTTTCATAGGAGCCACACCACTGTACCTGGCCTGTCAGGAGGGCCACCTACATGTGGTGGAGTATCTAGTGAAGGACTGTGGAGCTGATGTGCATCTCAGAGCCCAGGATGGCATGACTCCTCTACATGCAGCTGCTCACATGGGTCACCATTCTCTGGTTGTCTGGCTGGTGAGTGCTTTTGCACAGCTGTTTAGTAATGTTTATAAACTCTTGGATCCCTGGCTTGTTTTTGAGCATTTTACACTTACTTTAATAATAGACTTCATAAATGCCATATCTTAATATGTTAATATTATGAAAGAATATATGATTTGTGTAAGACAGAAATATTTTTTTCAGTGGTGTTCCTCCTCCTTGGTTTCACCAGAGTTGACCTGCAAAGTTCACTGATAGCACACAAAACATGACTTATACTGTACTGTTTTTACTTAGTGCCAGTCTGACTAATTTTGGAATATGTTGTATAGTTCTGAAAGACATGGGAATTTGCTGTCATGTGTATAGATCAGAAACTGAAAGACAAAATGTAGTATTATTTAGTTTACTTCATCTGATAGGTGTAAGTATGGCTTAGGGCCAAGATTGGACAATGATAGCCTTTCAGTTTGGCAAAACTGGAAAAAGTGAAATGCAATTCACATGTCAGCTTGTAATTCTTAAGAAATACCCTGCTAATTGTTTTTTATTGAGAATCAAGTGATGTAAGAGCAGCGGAAAGAAGGTTTTCATTTTCAGTGTGGCATATTGCCATCATGTCACTAATAAAAAGCAGTATCTTCTGTGTATTGTATTTCATGGTGCAAGTGATCAGGCACAGAATCTTCCCCATATTTGTTAGTCCCAAATATAATTGTGCATTTATAATAATAATTATTCACTTATTTATTTATTTGTCCATTATTTGTTCAAGTTGAACCTATTACTTGTGCTTTCAATCCAGAGATACATTTTGGGAGTGTTTTAATGCATGTGTGAAACACCAGGGTCTTGTATTTGTTTTTCATGTCATTCTCATATCATGTAGTAAACCTGTGCTTGTTCTTTTCAGGCCTCGTTCACAGACATCAGCCTGTCGAGTCAGGATCACGAGGGGGCCACTGCTTTGCATTTTGCTGCCAGTGGGGGGCATTGTCGCATCCTTGAGAGACTGCTGCGCATGGGGTCAAAGGTCATCAAGGACGACTGGGGTGGCACTCCTTTACATGATGCAGCTGAGAATGGGGAGATGGAGGTATGGCTCTGATTTTCTCTTTAGAGATGGTAAAGACATCCTGTGAAGCTGGGAGCTCTCTTGTCTGTTTCAGAAATCATATCATAAATCAGCATCGCTGATGAATTATGATTTCTTCAGTGTTGCAGGATACTTCTGGGCCATGGGGTCAGCCCTTCAGAGAGAGATGTAGACGGCTTCACTGCAGCAGATTTGGCTGAATATAACGGCCACTATGAGTGTGCCAGATACCTGCGCTCTGTGGAGAGAGATGTAAGAATGAATTTTTTTTCTCTAGTCTGTAAGGTCATTTAGAACAGCTCAGGCCTTTCAGTTTGAGTGGAATCTGTTGGTGTAGTCAGTACACATACCTGAAAAAAAAAAAAAAAAAAAAACCATCACATGCACTAGCATGATGTATATAGACAGAAATCTAACTTTACAGTCGGAGAGTCGTCTTGTCCACCCTTGCAAGTGATTGTTGCTTTTAGCATGATTAAGACTTTTTTCATACACAGAAATATTTCAAATGTTGGGAAATGGCCGACTTGGTGGTGCAGTGGGTGTGAATTCCTTTTTCTTTCCATGTCCATGTGGGTTTCTTCCGGGTTCTCTGGTTCTCTCGCCTTACGTTTTCACATTTGCATGTTACAGTCTATGTAGTGCAAGGTCATCTGTGCTGTTTCCCATTTGAAAGAGAAAATATTCTGCCTTTGTTATTGATTAACTTGTTATTATTACAGACATTCTAAACACAGCCCAGCATGTCATTTTCTAAATCATTTACTAGATATTATTTTACAGTTTTTTTTTTCATTTTTCCTGGCGTGTTATTATTGGCTTAACCTAGTGTCAGCCTCGATGTCATGCTTCTCATGCCCATAATGCTAAAAATGTGAGTGCAGATTTAATTTTGAGGCAAAAGGCAGCCAGCGTCATCCTTTCTGAACTTCAAAACATCAATTTACCTTTACAGATCACAATGACGATCATCCAAAAAAAGCTCAAATGACATTAAAACTAGGCAGAAAGGCTCTGTAATCACACCAGGTATTTATCCTGCCATGTGGAATTGTTTCGCCTCGCATACAAACTGAACAAAAATCTTAATTCTCATGGCCAGTTACTCCTGCCCTCTGACCCCGAAGCCAGAGTTTCAGGGTCTTAGTGTGTAGTCCATAGCTTTTGAAGAAAGCTTTCATGCTAGTGCTCTAAATGATCCTTGATGTCCTCCAAGGACTCTTCAGGACGCTTGAGCCCTTTTATTTTATATGTTAAGAAAATGGTTAGCAATTTGAGTCAGGAATTTTTGAAGCCGTGAACAGTGGTAATGAAGTTAGACAGGCAACACCCACTGAACTTGATAGTAAAAGATGAGTCTTCATAAGCCCACATGGTATCTGGCTGCGCAGATGTGCAGGTACAGATGTTTTTTGGATTTAGCACATTTCACTGTGCCCTTTTGAGTGACTGTGTAACAGTAAGATTTTATGCAATACAAACCTTTCTACTATGTATTCTTCATGCATTTTCTAGATATAGGGCATTTCCAGCTCTATGTTTGGACCCTTTCTGTACCCTTTCAATTATAACATATACAGTTTCTTTCTAAAGCCATAATCTGGAATCGGTGCAACTAGTTGATCAGTAAAACTATTTTTAAAACACCCTTTATTTTAGCATTTTTGTTTAAATCATATCATTTAACCAGGTATTAACTGTATAAATGAACATGCTTTTCAGACGCAGGACATTTCTATATTGTAAATCCTTTTTTGATTGATCTTAGGAAATATTCTATTATCTTAATATCTCATCACAATTAAGACTAAAAAAGGCTTGACATTTTTCACTTCATGTGTAATGAATATGTAATATATGAAAGTTTATCTTTTTTAATAAAATTATGAAAACAAATCACTTTTTTTTACAATTCTAATTTTCTGAGATGCACCTGTATGTTGTACAATAATACTGACCCAGAAAAAGAACGGTTCAAAGAAATCATTGAAAGTCCAACATTGCCATGACATTCACGTAACATTACAAGATATAAAGAATGGATTTTAATTCATACAAAATATGAAATGAATTCTCACTGCATTCACTGAACTATTTACTGTGTAGAATTATTTTCCAAGATAACAGGTTACATGCAAATCTAAGTCTGCATGTTTAAAGTGAAAGCTTGTATAGTTGCTTCAATTTAATTTGAGCATACTCCTGCCAGGATGTGAATGAATAAATGAAGAATCTGTAGCTTATATCATGATAGAAGATTGGGGTGCTATCAAACTCTGGAAATAATCCACCCTCTCTGAACAATAGGGAGTTAATTAGCACAGGGAGGTTGGAGAGGCATCTGATGCTGCTGTATGTGCTCTTTACACTCTGTGAGTGTATCGGTTACCTTCTCTCCACTGGCCTGGCTAAGGTAGAGCTGGTTACGGGATCCACGTAGCTCAGTTTCAGAGTTTTTACTCTTCCACTGCTTGGAAGCAGAAATCTGATGCAGAACAGGGTTAGAGAGCAGGATGTTTGTAGGCCTTAGATGTGCACCTGACTTCTGTTTTTTTTTTTTTTTTTTTAATCTTTTTCTTACCTTAATGCTCCTTTCTTTAATGATGCAGGGAAAAAGTCATCGGCGTAGCAGTTGAAATACTCATATGAAATCTTGGAAAACATTTTTCCACCATTTTCACAATCGTTCAAATGCTATAAAAGTCACAGGCCAAGATAAAAACATAAAAAATATAAAACTTTACAAAATGTAAAAAATTACAAAACTTTCTAATTACTTAAAATGTCATAATTTACGAGCGAGAATATGTAACATCTGGGAAATTATTTTGGATGACAGATACTTTCATTATTTATTAATTACATTCAAATTACATTCATAGCTCCAGTGGAAAACTAACAAAGCAAACATCAGTCTTCGACATGTCTTTAGCTCAATATAGGATACCTGGAAAGTTGTGTACTACCGATATTAAGCCAAACTGATCCTTTCAGTCAAGCATTCTTAACCTAACTGGGCTACAATCATAAAAAATGTTACATTGGCTTAGTTAAATAAGAAAATCAAGTTTTAACCTTCTCTGAAGTTCATTCCATGCATGGGGAATCTCTGTATGAACCTGAGATACATTATGTTTATAGGATACTGTGTTACCTGGAGATTATAAGTACTAATGTTGTAATGGAGACAGCTGATGGAAAATGGCTTTCAAAACATCTTACATGTGGACCAATCACATTTTAGCATGAAAGGGCCATCACACCTTTCTGTGTGAAACACAATAATGAGTACTTACCTTTTCATTTTCTTACTTATCTATTCATTTGCCTAACATAACTGTAATTTGCACCTGTAGCCAAAAACTAAGTTGAATGTCTCATTTCTCATAGAAATATGCAAATTTGATTGATTTGAAAGTTAAAGCAAAACATGACAAGTGAGATGAAAGGACAAAAATGATAAAGTTGACAGTTCTTGTGACTTGAGCAAATATATTTCATGATGTGTCTTGAATTGTCTCAGTTTTGGAGCCGTATTTTACACAATGTGGTCATGTTTTTGTTTGTTTGTCTCCGTTCCAATACTTACTGGTCCAAATTACCATGTTTCACAATTCATTTATAAAAGAAATATATATTCATACATATATTCCATTCTGTATTACATATTTGCACACTGACTTGTGGTTTTTATGGCTTTGTTCCTCCTTAACACAGTTGGGTCAGGCCTTCTCATTTCCTCATGGTGCTAGTAATGGATTGTTTGGGATGCTGGCCAGAGAGTTGCATGCTAGGCATTTCCTCATGTTTTGGTTTCATTCCAAAGAGGTCAGCATCCTTGAATGTAGCCCACCATTCTGAGATTTTTTTTTTTTAAATAGATGAAATCCAACAACCAGAGCATAAGTTTTTAGTTACAACACAAATCTGTGCCTTCCTCATTTCCCACTAGGCCTGGAATAGAAGAGATTAACTCTCTTTAAAAGCAACACCAATGAAAATGATTGAAAAATGTCCTTTACCAGCTTAGCTAACAAAATGTTGTGAGGTGATATTTGATGCTATGAATTAGATGCTTGGCTTATTTGACTGACAAGATCTCAAAATGCATCATGGGGCTTGTTCATACAGCACTAGCTAGTGAGAGAACTGCAAGAATTACGCCTCGTAAATGTACTGTCTCAAGATTCCAGTTTGTAATTAGAGGTTTGCTGGTTAAATGGCAATCTGCTACATTGGAATACCATTTGCATTATGTTAATGAAAGGGTATGATATGATATGCTGATGTATTTTTTTTCTAAACATAACTTCCTGTAGTGTATGGTTGTAGTGTGTAGCTAGCAGTAGAAATTAATTTCAGGGAAAAAAAATGAGTGTTGTGTAACTACTGCTTATTTATTCCTTGGCTATCTTCTACTGGCAAAGAAGTGCTCTTTAGTGGAGCATCTTTTATATGGCTGACCCACCCATGATAATGTCTTTGTCCAGCTGGTGGTGACGCATAAGGGAATTTAAAATGACCAGCATCCTGAAAACTGTATAGGGTGCTATTGTCCTTATTTTGTGTTTCAGTGATTTATTTATTGTAGAAAATGTGAAGCATATATATTGTATAATGATCTCTGAACTAAACGGACTCCAGATCTCAGTGTGCAATGTCCATAGTGAGTACGGACTATGGCCTGAGAAGTGGCTTAGCCACTAGAGGGTGATAATGGAGCTGTCGTCTGCCTTTAACATGGTCTTAATTATCAAATCGGAATTGTCAAACGTGTTTCCTATCAAGCCTACAGTTCTATTACAAGAACGCTTATTGTTTCTTTCTTTAGTGCTCTAATATTGACATTAAATCAAGCTTACCACAAGTGGGCCAAATATTTCTTTCTGGAACAGCTGTATGCTGGCATGAGTCTCATGAAAAAAGGGAAATGAAAGGCATGCTTGTGAGTAAAGAATGACAGTGACACTGTATCATGGTTCATCATACTCATTTCTGGAGATCTGCTGCCCTAAAACACCTGATCCAGTTAATAAAGGCGTGGAAGGACATAGGAGCCAGGTGTGCTTGGAATAAACTCTGCTGAGTAATGGTCTGGGCAGCTCGATGGTAGATGATATGCTGCCTCCTGTTGTTTCACTGAGACAGTGAGGACAGTGTTGTTGGTCTTATATACTGTAGAACCACTGAACTGTGGAGGTGAACTCATAATCTCCTCAGTAGATCATTTCAGTTATCAGGGTTCTGAAAGGCCTGTTCTTGCATTACACACCACTGATCATTTCAGTAACCATGTATTTTTCTACAGATCCTCTCTCTGACTCAGCAACATGTTGTTGATCAAAAAACTCAATTGCCTGTTACTGATCTGTGATATCTGAACCAGGAAGGCCAGTCGGAACTGGGTACAATAGGATAGACAGCCATGCCAAGAGGTCCATTATATTGCCTCTAATGAGGATTTAGGTGTAGTGCCTTGCCTATTCTTCACCACACTCTGAAATATAATTGCGTCATGAAAAAAGAGGAGGAAGAAAATGTTATTTTGATGCAGTTTTTTTGTTGAATTTTATGTTCGTTTACAAAAAATGGGTTCTTCAAAGGATATTTGTATAATTAAGGAATTGTAGCTTCTAAATTAGTTCTACTTGTGTCTCTGTCCGACAGGAAAACCCTATGATATAGTGTTGATGTAGTGATGAACCATCAAGGATCCCCAAGCAATACCACCCAAAGAACCCTTAAGAGTGAAAAGATTTTTTACTAAGAGAAAAGGATTGTGGCTCTTTTGTGTCTCCAACATCGGATGACGTTTAGTGCTGGAACTCATTTAGTGTTGAATGCAACACTGAATAAATTGGCAGTGTTAGTGTAGCTGATTGGCTTGATAGTTTTTTTTTAACAGTTTTCTCAGATCCAAGTGACTAAAAAGGACTTTCAGAATGAGTGTTCTTCCAAGATAAGTACAAGAATTACTGATTATTTCCATTAGTAATGATTTGCCTAAGCCACGTGTGGCCAGAGCTGCCAAGGAGTGTGAGGGGGGAAGCAGATTCGATGTCTATCTGCTCTTCAATTGATTAGACAGACTTCCGTTGCTACTTTTCCATAGAGCCACTGTTTGTTTGCATGTAGCTGTTGGTTTAATCCTACGGTGGAGTCACTCCTGGCCATCCAATCCACTGTGTTAATTATTGAGGACATTCTCCGATCAGAGTGAATTGCTTATTGGATGCAGTACTATCTTGCTAGTGATTGTGATGCTGTTGATGTTGTGAAGTAGAGACTTGTTTGAGCTGCAGAATGTGTGTTTGCAAGTTGTCAGTCACAGCTCTGTGGATAACTTGTAGGTTGGGAGTACGTTGGTAAGTAACTGTTGCCAAATAACTGTTTTCAGATCATATTTTTACAGAGAAAATTGATTGTTTATTAACTATTGTTTTTTTTAAGGGTTGTCGAGTTGCATCTTTTATCTATAGCTTTGTCCAGATTATCACCTTCTGTTTGTAATGATGTTTCTTTTCTCCTATAAGTATGTTTTTTTTTTTTTTTGTGAAGACAACTTTACTGTTAAATAAATTTGTGCTGATACCAATTGTGAATATTTGTTACCATGAGAAGCATTGCTAGTTGGTAATCAAGAACAAACAAAGAAGAAGTAGCTGTCAATGCACCTGTTTTTAAAAGTGTCTTGTGGTACTTTAGTTAGCCATCACAGCCTGTGCTATCACAGCCATCTGGTGATGTTCATCATGACACTGATGCATATGGACTCTTGTTGGTCTGGTGTGTTTAAGTGTGTGAGAGACATGCAGGGAAAAACTGCCATCTTGAATACAGACAGATTGAATACAGGAAGTGTAAATGTAACTTAGGAATGTGGGAAGTGATGATATGGAAAGAATGTGCCTGTGCCATCTACACACCTCATAGACCAAGCCTGTTTTTATCATTCTTTTATATGAGTTTAGCATGACGTGTGTTTACAGTGGGAGGATTTAGATTAGGTTCTTCATAGCATTTCCACTCCTCTTACATTCACTTTCAGATGCACCAGTTCTTCTGAGACATTGTATAAATATCATTTACAGTTATATAGTTTGGTTAAATGTTAATAGAGGTAGGTGGTCCCTAAGCAACCAAATCTTAAAGCATAGTGTGTGTTATGTATATTGTGCGTGAAGACACCAGGTCAAAGCTCTGACCATCACAAATGGGTATAATGGGAGATTGTATAGGTGTAGACTCTTATTTGTCTCTGTCATGTTTGTTAGATTTACCCATTCATATTACAGTCATATGAAAACGTTCCCTCTCAGCCTGCATAATAATTTACTCTACTTTCAACAAAAAAGATAACAGTGGTATGCCTTTCATTTCCTAATAACATCTGAGTACTGGGGTGTTTTCTGAACAAAGATTTTTAGTGAAGCAGCATTCAGTCGTATGAAATTAAATCAAATGTAAAAAACTGGCTGTGCAAGAATTTGGGTACCCTTGTAATTTTGCTGATTTGAATGCATGTAAATGCTTAATACTAATTACTTGCAACACCAAATTGGTTGGATTAGGTAATTAAGCCTTGAACTTCATAGACAGGTGTGTCCAATCATGAGAAAAGGTATTTAAGGTGGCCAATTGCAAGATGTGCT
>JAQQZR010000036.1:9067941-9080237 GCA_030068235.1 Notoglanidium macrostoma | reverse complement strand
CTACTGTCAAATTTGGTGGAGGTTCCATCATGCTGTGGGGCTGTGTGGCTAGTTCAGGGACTGGGGCCCTTGTTAAAATCGAGGGTCGGATGAATTCAACCCAATATCAACATATTCTTTAGGATAATGTTCAAGCATCAGTCGCAAAGTTGAAGTTATGCAGAGGTTGGATATTCCAACAAGACAATGACCCAAATCATAGGTCGAAATCTACAAAGGCATTCATGCAGAGGGAGAAGTACAATGCTCTGGAATGGCCGTCACAGTCCACTGACTTGAATATCATCAAAAATCTACAGGATGATCTGAAGCAGGCTGTCCATGGTCGGCAGCCATCAAATTGAACTGAACTGGAGAGATTTTGTATGGAAGACTGGTCTAAAATATCTCCATCCAGAATCCAGCCACTCATCAAAGGCCATAGGAGGTGTCTAGAGGCTGTTATATTTGCAAAAGGAGGCACAACTAAGTATTGATGTAATATCTCTGTTGGGGTGCCCAAATTTATGCACCTGTCTAATTTTTTATGATGCATATTGCATATTTTCTCTTAATCCAATAAACTTAATGTCACTGCTGAAATACTACTGTTTCCATAAGGCATGACATATATTAAAATGAAGTTGCTACTTTGAAAGCTCAGCCAATGATAAACAAAAATCCCAAAATTTAAGAGGGGTTCCCAGACGTTCCCAGACTGTATATATCACACATATATCATTTGGTCGATGGGCCATTTTTACTGTAGCAGTGACACTGACATGGTAATTTGTGTTAAACTAGTATGAGTGTATCAGCTGCAGCAGAATTTGCAGCAGCAAAAGTTGAATATGGTAGGTGTACAAAGTAAACTGGCAACTCTCCTTTTTAAATCTTTATAGACATGCTGAAATTCTAAGCTACATCTATCACTCCCAACATTTTGGTTGTTGTGTTTCTAGTTTTCTTATATTGACCTGGTTTTCCCAAGTTAAGGATCATGATACTTCTCTGGGATCAGATATTTCTCTGTAAACTCTGTCTGCATACATTTTTATAGCTAACATTACTTGTTCATAAAACAAATAAACTTTGGGCATTCATATAATTATTGCCTCCAATTTGAGTAATAGATAAAAAATATCATGATAAAGATATGAAACGTACACCACTGTCACATCAATCTCAGATTCCACATTAAATTTAATATGGACTACAAATATGGCTGCCGAGAACTACAACGCCCAACCACCATGAAGACTTTCACGCACATATTCATATTCTTAGTGATCAACCGTGTGTTCATTACCGTGAGCGTTTTTCACAAGTAGTTATTCGTGTGAAGTACATTTTATTGAACGCACCATTTGAGAATAGAGTTTTAAAGGTGGCGACCAGGAGTGTGCTTGTTGCTTTACTGTTACAAGAATTCACCGAAGATGTGTTGTAAACCAAAATGTTTACAATGTTGCAAGGCTTAGCCTCAACGGGCAACAACTATAAAACTGAACATTTTTTTGAGATACTATATGTAAGGTATATGTAATATGCAAGGTAACCATTTAGCTATATTGTTATTACTTCATGCACAAACTATTCTGAAAGAATAAAAATGTTATTTTTGACATTTTCCGATAAATAGTAAAAGTTATTTGAGGCTATTTGAATTTCCGTACCTGTCTGCCATTTTAATTTGCTCGGTGAGCTATGTCCAAAGAACGTTTGCGATTGGCCAAAACGTTTGCGGTGGCTTGGAATTCAATAGGGCAAACTCATGTTTAGTTTCCAAATTTTCATATTGTTTGTTGATTGCCTGACCATTGCCTTTCTGTTTACAATTTTGCCTGTCAATTTGGATGTGAGTTCAAGATGTATCAATAAAGCTTCCTTACCCTGCACTTGCATCCATTCCTGCTGCAGGACGTTATACTTTGTCAACAAAATGGATTCAGCGAGTAATCCCAAGCATCAGACTGTGGTAGCCCAGGGCTGTCTAGTTGAATAACAACAGCGGCAGATAGCCATGTTTCATGCTCAGCTAACGCAACTCCACACCACCATGACTTCAACTCTCCCCTCTCTACCTGCTCCTCCTCTACAAATTGCATGCCCTGACAAGCATGCAGGAGATCCCACAAAGTGTAAAGGCTTTATGTTGCATTGCTTCTTGTACTGTATTTTTCATTCCAAGAAGAATTATATGAGCAAAATATCTTTTGTTTCATCAACCTACTGAGGGACGAGACGCTCATATGGGCAAAGAGCCATCTGGAACCAAAGAGGAGAACAAAGATTTATCACAGATCAACTGCCACTGGTCACCCTGGCACTCGAACAACCGACTAGCATCTTCAAAGAAGATAGTGGTGGCCTTGTATGTAGCACGATATCCATAAGTTCATTCTGACTCATTCAGATTGTGCACAAGCCAAAGTGCCATGAAACTTGCACACTGGGAGACTACTCCCCTTGCCTACACCACAATGCCCCTGGTCACACATAGTCATTGACTTTCTCATGGACCTCCCTTCATCTCAAGATACAAAGTTAACATGGTCATAGTGGTTTCTCAAAGTCCATGTGCCCATGCTCAGGCTCTGCTCTGCCTTTGAGAGCTTATCTTCAACTTATCTTCAACCACATGTTCAAATACTTTGGCAGCCTTGTGGATACTGTAAGTGATAGAGGAGCCCAATTCACATCATGAGTATAGAGGGGATCCATGGAGAAACTGGGAGTGTCTGTCATGACTTCCAGATCTCATGCTCAAGCTAATGGCTGAGTCGAATCCCTCCATCATTCAGCCAAAAAAAATCCAGTGCATTCTATCAACCTCCTGTGATTCTGTTGAATGGCAACCCTGCAGACTCGCCAACTGTCAGTGATGGTTCCGGCGAAGCAAACCGGAATGGGAAACAGCACACCAACACCTAGAACACAACACCCAAGTCACGAAGGAATCTGCAGACTGATGGTGGGGAGGCACACCCCCCCCCCCCCCACTACAAACCGGGCTATCAACTGTGGCTTTCCACTAAGGACATTCATGTCACCCAGGGGTGCAGGAACTTGTCACATTACTACCTATTTAAGGTTAGTTGTCACACTACTGGCTACTACTTCATGGTTCATCAATGAGGTGACCTCCCACATGACTGCTACGGAACTTCACCTTTTCACATATACAAGTTAAAACCAATCTCCTCAGGCCCATTTTCTGAAGGAACCCCACCTTCCTCCCCACCAGCAGCCCCCTCGATCAAAGGAGATCCAGTCAAAGAGTAGTCAAGAAATCCTGAAATCTTGTCGAAAGAAGGTAAATTACAATATCTGATCAAATGGGAGGAATACAGGCCAGAGGAGAGGTGATGGATCCCAACCCATGCTCTGTTGAGAACATCAAGTTTACAGCCCTGAACACACAGGTCAAAGACCTAGGGAAAGACTTAGAGGTTGGACTTTAAGGGGGGGTTCTGTCACATCAACGGCATTTAACTTCACTCTTCAGAACACCATGGGGCCCACCACAGAACTTGTCATGTTCACTATTTTACTGATCACACATGCCTGCACACTATTATTGCCACACTATTTAAGGACTCAGAACACACACGCGCACACATGCGCGTGCGCACACACTCTTCGTGAAGTATATGCTCTGTGTTCTAGCTACCACCACACCTACCAGTCTAAACCAGACCTTGCATTCTACCCAACTGTTACCTGTTTTTGATCTTGTTTCTGGTTTGGTGGTTTATTTATTGCCTGTTCTATTTCATGTTGTTTGTTTATTGCCTGACCATTGCCTTTTTCCTGTTTATTATTTTGTCTGTTTATTTGGATGTGAGTTCAAGCTTTATCAATAAAGCTTCCTTACCCTACACTTACCTGAAACTTGCTTACCCTACATCCATTCCTGGCAGCTATCTATAGACATTAACGTACAACTGCTCATTCATGCAGTTATTCAATCAGCCATTAATGTGGCAGCAGCACAGTGCATAAAATCATGCAGATACAGGTCAAGAATGTAATTAATGTTCCCATCAAATGTCAGAATGAACAAATGTGATATCTGTGACTTAAACCGTGACATGGTTGTTGGTACCAGATTGGCTGGTTTGAATATTTCAGAAACTACTGATTTCCAGGGATTTTCACATAGAGCAGTCTCTAGGGTTTACACAGAATTGTGCCAGATCTTCTTGTACCAACATCCATGCCATGATCAAAGTCACAGAGATCACACTTTTTCTTTATTCTGATGTTTGATGTGAACATTAACTGAAACCCTTTACCCCTATCCTCATTCTTTGCAGGTGGAGGTACAGATGTTCCTAATAAAGTGAATGATGTATGTAGGTCACTAACCTAATAAAAGAAGTAAACAAGTTTCTAAGTTCTTGATCTCACCATACATGCACTGCTCTGTAAAGTTTCATTTTAAAAATGAATCATAGTATTACTATTACATGTCATGCAGTTTTAATGAGACAGATTAGTAATGACAGTGACTGTGATATGTTAAGAAGTACGATCTGATTTATCAGAATATCACAATCATATTGCCATATCTCCCACCCCATGCACCAATGTGTTATACTGTGCTTCAACTTTGTATAACCTCATGTTCCCTTTAAGGGCCTCGAATATAATATAAAACCAACACTAATGATCCCACTGTAAACATCTTGTCCATCACCAGCAAGGCCACATGTGGAGTATTTACTGCCTCCCTCATCCTTGTAATTTCTTATCAGTCCCTGTGTGGCCTGCGAGGTAAAGAGGAAAATGCAAGGGCCGCAGAGTTTTAGCGTTCGATGCTCTAGCTGCAGATGAGCGCGTTAGCTAATGGGAACCAAATGGAAACCACGCTGTCCACTGGCTTTGATTAAAGCCACTTGTAGGAGCAGATGAGTATGAGTGAGGACGTTGAACTGATGTGAAAAGGTCGCTGAAAGAACGGATGGGATAATGTTTTATTTCTTTGTCTCTTCTCTTCATAACCCATGTTTTCCCCCCACCCAATGTTTATCTATATATGAATTGCACGACTTCTGGGAAGTCTGTCCTCAGCTGCATCCGTGCAGTGCCACAGAGCATTTTGTGATCTTTGGACATCAAAGGCCCATGTGAGAGGAAACAATGAGAACCACCACATACAGATGAGCAACAACAGTGTACTACTGCATATCAGCATTTCCTTTGATGTTGTGTGCGTGTACGTGTTCGTGTACGTGTACGTGTACGTGTGTGTGTGTGTGTGTGTGTGTGTGTGTGTGTGTGTGTGTGTGTATATGTATATGTATATGTATGTGTATGTATATGTATATGTATATGCATGTATAATATATGCGCGCGCGCGCGCGTGTGTGTATTACTATTATATTTTTGCCCTTATCGTCCTGGCTTGTAACTTCATGTTTAGCACACTGATAATTTTCCACAAGGGGGAGCATTTCCTCAAGTAGCTTTTGTGTCCATCTTTGTTGAAGGGGAAATTGGTATGAATCCGCACCAGCAGGATCTGACAAATATGTGCATGTTTGCATTTGCAAATTGTGTGTATATGCATCAAACGGCTTGATACATGCATGATTATTTTTACTGATATTGGACTTGAGCATAACAGCTTAATGATAAAGCTGTTCTCTGAGCTACTTATTTATAGTATCTTAGGCTTAACTCACCTTTCCTTTAAAATATGCTTCCATCAAAACCAATAATTTATTGCCCTCAGTAACCGAAAACCTAATTATTCTTACTTATTCACATTCTAGATTCATAGATACATTCATTTAACTTCAGTAACTGCTTTATACTGGTCAAGGTTACAGTGGATCTGGAGCCTACCCTGGGAACACTGGATGTAAGACAATTTAAAGTAGCCAGTTGATCTAATCCACATGTCTTTAGACTGTGGGAGGAAACTGGAGCATCCAGAGGAAACCCAGTCAGGCTAAGGGAGAGCATGCAAACTCCGCACAGAAAGGGTCCAGTCAACCTGAGGATCAGACCCAGAACCTGCTTGCTGTGAGACGACAGTGCAAACCACTACACCACCATGCCACCTTTATTAGCAATATTGATGCTAAAATTGAAAAAAAAATCCTTATAAAAAAGGACAGGGTTTAATTATGCATATAGTCAGGTCAAACCTCACAGGTTCAGCCCAGACCTGTGTGCATCACTTAAGAAAAAAGCATGGTATTCAGATTTTTGATACTGTGTGTTCTTGTTAGTCAACTGTAACAAAAGGATTGACACTCTAGTTATCATAAGTCACAGTTATTATTTTATACCAGCATGAAGGTCAATGTTTTGGAGTGTTTTGTTAATGAACTAATGGTTAATGTTGTACAACATTGATATAACTCAATAACATAGATTTTTTTTTTCAAGCCCCGTGGTGCAGTTCAGTTTCTGAAGGAGAGTGATTCTTTGGGTGAAGAGCTGAGGGAGAGACCAGTGGTGTCACGGAAGCCCAGCTCAGGAGATTACTACAGACATATCAGTGAAACCCAAAGAGACATGGACAGCCTTAAGGTTAATCTCTTTAATACTTTAGATCTGACACTTTGAGAATATATGGAAGTGTGTCTCATTTCTTGAGGTCTTGCACACAGTTGGCACTGGTTTTAATGTTTTCAGCAATATCATCTTCAGTTTGAACTCTGAAAGTTATAAACATGTTTTTATAATACAGTAAAAGTCCAGTCTTAATTCTTAGATTCCTAGGAGCATTACCAAACAATGAATCAATCGATGGAATAGTGAGCATAATGATGATGGCTCCATGAGCTCATGATTATGATATTCTTATAAAGATTCTTGAAAAGGAAGCACATATTGTGTACCAGGTTCCAATATTTAAGGAATAAATGGATATGCAAAACCTATAAACTATTATTTAGACAGTTATTATAGGGTAGTTGCACCCTAACAAAAATCTGAACGCTGATAATAGTTCTGTGAATTTGCAACATTTCTTCCCACGCCCACGCCCAGCAGCTTATCTGATATTGGCCCTGTTATGGAAAAAACCCAGATGATTGTTATGCTTGTAACATTTTATTGCTCATAAAACTTTAAATGTAAGGGTGTTAAATAGTCCATTGCACATATTTACATAGTAGATAGCTACTTATTTATTTAGTAGATGGCTACTTATTATTATTATTATTATTATTATTATTATCATTATCATTATTATTATTATTGTCTTCCTCCAGCAGACGGAGACTAAAGATACCCCTGAAGCTTGTGACCAGACTCAGTCACCTTCTCCCCATCTTCCTTCTTCCCCTTTCCCTCGTCTTCTATCCTCTAAGAGGACTTTGACCAGCAGTGTTCTGCACAGCCAAATAGCCAGCGCGGGTGAGAGAACCTCATTGAGCCTGATATTCCCCCCTTTTTACCTCTGAAAGTTGCTTATGGGAACTGACATCATTATTGACTCTTCCTCCCTTAATTTCACTTAATGACTTAATTCCACCATAGTGAGTAATGCTAATCAGGCTGTGTAAATATGATCACAGCAAGAGCGGAAACATATGAGAAGAAGAAATAATGTTCATGTCATTGCAGTGATGAAGAACTTAAACTCCAGTAAACCAGTTCCAGAGAAAGGGAGAAAGCTTTTGGGAACAATGAAACTGGGAGATATGAAATCAATCACCTCTCTGAGAAAATCTGGATTATCAGAGCGATTGACTCCTGCTGTATGTACATTCAGGTGTTATTCTTTTTAAAAGAATATTGTATAGAAATTGCTTGCTTATTTGACTAAAAATTGGAAACAGTTATGGCTTTCCCTCTGTGTTAAATGTGTATGGATTGAAAAATATAACTAATTAGCTACAATTCCCAAAAGATAAAGGTAATATGCATCAAGACTATAACAATATGTTCTGAGACAAATAAGATGTTAATAAAAGTATTGTATTTTGTTATCTCCTTTTAGAATAAAATGGTGGTGTTACCCACAGAGGAGGCTAACCTATCTGATATCGACTACCTGGTGCCAACATATGATGACAAGGGCAGGCCTATAGCTGAATGGAAGAGGCAAGTGATGGTGAGGCAGCTGCAGGCTAGACTGCTGGATGATGAAGCCCAGAGAAGGAAGGTAACTACTAACATGTTAATCTGCTGTATGAATGTGCCAGGTTATCTTAACTATCAGCAACTTTTGGCTCGAGAATCCCCATGTTGTACTGTATGTCCTTAACAGGAGAATGGGAACAGATATGCAAAGATGGACAGCTGGAGGTACTCCCAAGCACACAATGCCATACTGGGTCCATTTGGAGAGATGCTAACTGAAGACGATCTCATCTACCTGGAGAAGCAGATCCAAAGTGTCTCAATGCAAAAAAACTGCAAGAGCTATGAGATGGAGCTGGCTCGCCTAGTAGAGGAACTCCGGAACATTCTTCCAGCACCTATTGTCAACATTACAGTCAACACTCAGTACAGAAACCCTAACACACAGGTTAAACTGCCTGTGTGGTGTAATCGGATATCTGGCATAGTCATGAGCATGTCCCTGCTTATGACTAACTTGACTGATGAGTCGACTTCCAAAATGCCTAACTCTGAACTTGTGACTGTCTTCTCTCAAAACCTTGAGAGGAAAAATTCAGCCCAGGGACGAAGGGTGGAAATCGAAAATGAGATTCATGAATTTGGAGTATCTGTGAGCAATCTAAAGTCCAACTTTGAGACTAAAGGTACTCCAATTTCAGAGGATTCAGATAGTACAGAGCTTTGTGTGCAAGATACAGCAGCACCTGAGAGTGCCTCAGAAAGACCCTCCGAGAATGATGAACCAGCAGAGGTGGAGCAAAAGGATTCAGGCAGTGACTGTGATGAATTCAAAAATGTTATGGAGAGCACTAGCCTACGCAAGGAGCGTATTGTGGTCTTGTTCCTGGGTCACTGGAAGACATCTGCTTATGCTGTAACCCTCAAAAATGCACAGAGGAAGCTCAGCCTGGACAGTGCTGAGATGCCAGATAGAAGCCAGGTTCACCGCAAGGCCAGTTTGGATAGCTCACCAAAAAAGATGATAGAGCATGGATCTTTGGGACAATTCTTTAAGCAGAGAAGCGCCATCAATAAAATGATCGGCAACTGGAGAAGCATGATCTCAATTGTTCCATCGCGGCAAATCCGGAGGCTTAATCGTCAGCAGGCCCTCTACTCACCCGAGCAGTTCCTGCCCCGCATGAATGGAGCACCTTTTGAATATGACTCTCTGACACTTGATCTTTTCATGCTAGGTTACTTCCACATCCTTGAACAGGACCTTTCAGCTGATGAGAGGAAGATGAGGCATCTGCTGTGCTTTGAGGTGTTTGATCATTTGGGTCATTTTAGTTGGGAGACAGTGCGGGATTTTCACAAGGCCGTCATCCAAGAAATTGAGGCTGGAAATAGGGAATGGAAGGATGGGTTTGAGGATATTAAGATTAGGTTCTTTAGTGAGGCGCCTCCACAGGTGAAAAGCCTGCAGAAGAGCCCACAAGCAGAGATAAGGCCAGTGCCCAAAGTGATTATCCAGACTCCAACCCCTGATGAAGATGATACTTTGATGAGAAGTAAAGACTTTACCAGCTTGTCCAACGATGACATCTGCAAGTACATTGACAGGAGTTTTGCCTTTTGGAAAGAAAAAGAGGCTGAGATTTTTGACTTTGAGTAACACTGAACAATGTTGTTTAAATGTTGTTTATATATACACACCAGATACACACAACTGACTAACAGTTTTGTGATTAATAGGGGAGTGATGAAGGTCATCCCTTTAACCCAAAGAGAATGGCCAGTTATGCTTTATTCCCCCACAGTCAAGGATCGTTTTGCATCACTGATTTTTGAGATTTGAACCAATGTTTTCTCAATAATATAAGATAATTGCCCCATTTGTCAGCAAATTTCTTTTTGATATATAGTATGTCTGTTGTATCTACTAGCCAGAAAATGTTTGTTTTTCCTGTGAACATCTGAAATGCCTTATTTTGTTATTTGACTAAAGTCCTTTTTTAACAAAGGTGTGGAATTCATTAAAAATCAATATTAGTTTGAATCTTCCTTCAGGTTTGCTGTGGACATGAAAACAACTTTAAAAAAAACTTTGTAAGCATGTTTTGTGCTGACAGATTTCGCAGTGGAGTAATAAACAATTTGATATTTTATATGGACTTTTCTCTGCAGTGTTTAAATTTGCTTTGTTCTTTTCTTAATGACCTTTTAAAGGTATAGTTATATTGTAATTTACACATAGTGTAATAATTTCTATATAGTAGTAAGCAAATAGTTATTAAGAAGTTATCTATCCCCTGGGTAAACTCATTTTAGTTAACGAGCCACATGACACTGTCCAGTGTCAGTGGGATAGACCAAAAATTCAGGTTATTAGACCAATAACCCATGACAGCTCTTAAACTGTTCTTAAATGCATTAATTAATTTTTATTTATCTAAAAGGTAAACTCTGAATGAATAAATGGATTCAACCTACAGTATACAGCTGAGCAGACTGCGGTTCATTAACAAAACAACTAGCTAATTTTCCAAATTATGTTTTTACCAAATATACAGTATACATCTATATATTTACAAATTTAAAAAAGTTAAAGTTCTGATTGCATAAGTATTCATGGCTGCTATGAAACACCTAAGTTCATTTGAAAATAGTCCTGTTTCAAGGTCGGATTAAGACTGTCTTGTTTGAGGGTAAAGTAGAAATGTCTGATGGGTGACTTTTACAGTAATGCTTGCCAGTGAAACCTAATTTTTTAGGCAATATTTGTGAAACTCAAATTCTGTAAACCGTCAAGATAGGTATATCCGATCTGATCAAAAAACTTGAATTGAACAATAAGTGTGAACATCTCAGGATTTATACGGTATAAGGTGTAATTTTCCTCTATTTTAACATGATATTTTAATTTTTTTCAGAGGAAATGTGATAAAGGAATTTTATGGAAAAATTGTTAATATGTAAAGATTGCTTGGCTGTAGATTGTGCTTCAAAATGATAACAAAATATATCCTCCTCACACCAAAAGTAATTCCTATTTACATGAGTGTGACATCAAATGCAGCAGACGAGGCGCTGGTTTTAAGCAGCATTTCAGCACAGAGATGAGCGGACTCACACCATGCACAGTGGCAATTGCTGCATTACAGTGCTAATTCTACAGTATATAAATTGTAGACTAGTAAATACAAGCCATTATAATATATATTTTTTTCAAGTTAACATGGGCTGAAAGAAATGAGGCAGCAGGCTGTATTTGGCTAACAAGGCCAAGTTTGACACGAGTAATTTAATTAATGTACTTCATAATGGGGATAAAGTATTTACAAAGATCTTGCGGTGAACATTAGAGGGGTGTCAGGACAATTTGAGTGAGGTTTGGGAGTTTGGGGGAGCCAAACCCAACACCTCCCTAAATCATACCCTGACATGTTTGCATTAAATTTTTAGTAGGCTAATGAAAAATTAGATATCATTAGCACATTTTGTCAGTAGCTGAGTTTATGGCCCTGCGTTTATTGCTCTGTTTTGCCCCCTGGTGGAATAACAGAGACTAGCTAGTTTGTTTCCAAATCTTTCAATTTCGTTATGGTCTAAAAGACAAGTTAATTTATTCTTGTTTAACTTTATCTAATTTCATTTCAATTCATGTAATTCATGTGGTGGGCCTGAATAGAACCTTTATTGGGCTGGTCCTGGCCCATGGGCTATTTGTTTGACAGCCTCTAAACAATCATTTTAAGCAAAGCTAACATTATATAAAAATTATAAAGTCATAAACCGAGGACAACTACGTTATTATGTACAATGAAGAAAAAATGCTATGAGAAAAATCTAAGATTTTAAGATCTAAAGAATCTAAGACACTGTATCATCAAAGGCTTGTTAATCCTAATTTTGGGAGGGGTGTGTGGGTGGGGAGTGAGTTGGGGGGTCCAGGTGTTCACCTGAATAAATACTAACTTACAGGCTCTTACTTGAATAAATAAGCCATAGAGCTAATTCATTTACTCATATGATGAATGTAAATAGGTTTTTCTCCTCTGCTTTTCCTACTGCATCAAGAATGTTGGTAAGATGGAACAGGAAAAGGATTTTATTTTTAATCAGGTTAAAGTTATGGTCAAAATTAGGTGTAGTATAGCATACATTATCTGCATTAATAATTATCAATGGAATATCTTCACAAGGATAGTAGGGTGTGTGTGTGTGTGTGTGTGTGTGTGTGTGTGTGTGTGTGTGTGTGTGTGTGTGTGTGTGTGTGTGTGTGT
>JAQQZR010000036.1:9054000-9066331 GCA_030068235.1 Notoglanidium macrostoma | reverse complement strand
TGTGTGTGTGTGTGTGTGTGTGTGTGTGTGTGTGTGTGTGTGTGTGTGTGTGTGTGTGTGTGTGTGTGTGTTTCTCTTTAAGAACAGGTGAGAGTTCATCCCAGAGAATTCGGTATCTGAATTTAGAGCCTTACCACAGAACTAAAAATAGTACCGAACATGCTATGAGTTTTCAAAAGAGTTCTGTGGCCCTGACTTCAACAAGCAGCAGCAAGCATCTTGAATCTTTTAGACTGTTTTTTTTTTGTTAAAGCAATGTGGGATTTCTGTTTTCATATAGCCAGGCGGTAAGGTTACATTTTGATTTTCTTAACTATTTTTGTAACAGATTTTATGTAACATTTTTCTAAGTATTACAACTACAGAAGCTGTCAACATAGAGCTAGTTAGCGTCAGTTTCTGAACTCCATGATAGCTTTTAGCTGTTAGCTGCTACTGAGTAAACAAACAACATAGAGAGTAAACAATCAACATACAACTACTTAATGTCCATTTGACACTTTACCATGCAGATTATAGTTAAGTAGCCATGTAGAGTTTAGTTTGTAAGGAGACATTTTGGTTTGATTTGGTTTAGATCATTAAAACATGTACATTATTAAATTATGATTCATTAGGTCACTCTTCAAAGAACAGATTTAAGCAATGCTTTGTAGATGCAAATGCAAAAACCCCAATATTAAATAAAATTAAATAAAATATCTTCAAAATAAAGGCACATTGTCCATAATTATAACCAGTCACTATATATAATATATATATATATATATATTATAAATATTATTAACCAACCTCAGACAAAAAATTATTCATATTACAAATAATGAGTTGAATAATTTATAATGATAAAATTGTTTATTGGTTTAATAACTGCCTTATAGGTTTTGGGACACACTACACTTGAGTGGGACACACTACACTTGAGAACATTATTCATATTCTTTTTTCTCCCATCAAATGAAACATGCAGACTGAACCATAAGTTATAGAAGAATGAAACTTGGATAATAGATATCACTCCCTCTCACGGCTTAGGCAAGGAACATGAGCCTAACTGGCTTGACGTAGGCAATATCATGCAACATTGTATGTTTTAGCCCATATTTCGAGAACTCAAATGCTTGGTCCACGCATATTGCTGCTTGCAGTTATATTTGCTTTTTGAATCTGTACTGTTAAGGTTTCCTATAAAAACAGGTTACCAATAGATAAAGAAATGAGAATGTAATCTATATTGCAGGACATCCTTTAAGCAGTACTGTTTCTTCCTTTCCACCCTTAATAAGTGCATGATTATGAATTGTTAATTATTTGACCATAATCCTTACCCATTGTCATGACATCATTCCTTTATTTGGTTATCTTTACTGAATCACAGCATGATGCCATTTCCACTGGTCATAACACCTTTCAGAATTTAATATTACTTCACTGCTTCACTGCTGAATTATTAAGGATTGTAAGTGGTTAAGTGTAAGTGAAGTCTGATCTCTTCCTATGCAGATAAATATTTCACAGGAGAGTTGGTTGGATAACACATTAAGACCATTGGACGATTGGTCACTGGATAAAAAAGTATCATCATGGTGCGTAATGTGGATGACCTGGACTTTTGCCTGTCCTCCCACTCACAGAGCATGTTGGAGGGACTGCGTTCTCTCTGTTCCCACCCCAACCTTGTGGATGTGACTTTAAGTGCCGGAGGACGGGATTTCCCCTGCCACCGTGGCATCCTGGCTCTCTGTAGCCTTTACTTCCACTCCATGTTCTCAGGTGACTTTGTGGAGAGCATAGCTACACGGGTAGAGCTTCATGATGTGGATCCTGATGTGCTTGCCACCCTACTGGACTTCGCTTACACTGGAAAACTCACTATCAATCAAGGAAATGTGGAGGGTCTGATATGCACCTCAAGTCAGCTTCAATTCCAGACGGTACGGGCCGTCTGCAGTCGATACCTGCAGCACCAGATAGATGCTAGTAACTGCCTTGGAATACAAGAGTTTGGAGAGATCCATGGTTGTCCTGAGGTGGTGGCCAAAGCCAAAGCATTTCTTTTGGAGAACTTTGAGGCAGTGCAGCATCATGAGGAGTTTCTGCTGATGGAAAAGGATAAGCTAGTGTCCTGTCTGAAGGATGAGGGTCTGCAGTTGAGGAATGACTGTACCCGAGCTGAGGCAGCACTTGCATGGGTCAGGCATTGCAGAGACAGCCGAATCTGTCACCTGCCAGAGCTATTGAGACTGGCAAGATTACCTCTTCTGCCTGAGTCCTACCTTGTAGACACCTTGTTGAAAGACTCTCTAGTTCAGGATTCCCCAGAATGCAAAGAACTGCTTGAGGTTGTTTCCAGAGAGGTTGGTTATATCTTTGTGTATTACAAATATCAAGCACACCTTGGCTATGTCCACACTAATACATGTTAGTTTTAAAATGCATCGCTTTTGCTACATTTACATCTGGCGTCTATACTACTCCAACATTTTCGAGCCCCTAAAACGGAGCATTTTGGAAATGTTTAGTGTGGACTGCTAAAAATGGAAGCTTTTGGAACTGATAACACAGAGACCCACATTCACTTGCTGATTGGGATTTATCAGTCACAATGTATCCTGTCCTCATTCTTTACAGTCTTTTGCAGTTTTCTTCTGCAGAAAGTAAATGACTTCAGCCTTGACTACCAGTGGTGAATGCAGCATGGATAATGAATTACAATCATTGCTGACCTTGTTGTCTTTGCAAGCAGCTGTTGTGCAGTTAAAACCTGCATTTTATGATATTATACATTTGCTTACATGCACAGGAGGCAAGTTATTAATTGAGCGATTTGCAACTAAGCAATCAACTGCAGAGTGGACAATTTGCTTCCTGTTTATACTGTGATGTCATATGATATGCGTTTGTAGGCATTCTAGTATGGACAGAGATAATTACTGATACCGAGCTAAACTGCTCATCTGGATGGATTTTCATTTTAAAAAGCCATTTTAAAACTAAAATGTATTAATGTGAACATAGCCCTAGTTCAAAAACACTGCATGGCCAATTTCTATGTGTCTTGTTAAATCTGAATATGTGGAGTCCTTTTTCTTTTTTTTTTTTAGAAAATTAATATAAAACCAGGTGAGTCAGAGCAGACTCCTTTCCGAAATACCCCTCACAACCTGCAGGAAGTTTTGTTTGTGATGGGTGGCCGCTCACTAGATGACTCTGATGAAGAAGACCAGGAGGATGATGGTGAGCAAGAGGTCAGGATTCATCCCAGGAACTGTGCTTTCTACAACACAAAGCTTCGTAAGGATGACCTTACCGCTGACTCACTTAGATTTATTGATGTCTAGAAACAACTGTAATTTAAAAAAAATAATAATTGCCTGTTTTTTTTCACAGACCAATGGCATCAGCTGCCTGATTTTCCCAACTACAATAAGTGGGGTTATTCCATTGTCTCTTTAAACAATGATGTGTATGTTACAGGTAAATAGCAATGAGCATATTATGAAAGAAAGAGGAAATTATTAGCATCAAGAGGGCTTTTGAGGATTTTTATAGAAATTGGACCTTTTGGAAAAAAGATCAAGCAAATATATAGTTTCCCTTCCCATATTTGAGTGCTGCATTACATGAATGGAACATCATCTCCGTGAAGGATTTGGAGAGGATAAAGAAGAATATCCTGCGACTATAAAGAAAATCTCTCTGAGAGTCTCATAAGAACTGGAACCACTTAAGAATTATGAGGGTTACTAAACACACTTGCTAATGGAACACCTAGCTTTTCAAAGACTTAGCAAGATATATTAAAATCTCTTCCACCTGCAAATAGCCTATACCACTCATGTTCCTCTTTTTATAGAAGTCTTTCTTTTAGCTCTTTGGAATTTTAATAAGCCAGCATTATTTCCCAGGATATATCCAGTACACTTGGAAAGAAATTATAGTTTCTTCATGACTTCTAGGTTTTCTCTCTCCCAGGAGGTTCGAGAGGTTCTCAGTCCAATACCTGGTCGACCACAGAGACCTGGAAGTTTATCACTCGTGAAGGGAGGTGGGTCACAGTAGCGCCAATGTTGAGGCCCAGGACTAACCACTCCACTGTAGCACTAAATGGAGAGATTTATGTCATTGGAGGTAAGAAAATAATAAGTATCATTTGCAGACTGCATTGGAAAACTAACTTTTGTAGAAAAGTCTTCTCCCTTTGGTGCAAAGAATTATAATAAGAAATATTGTTTTCTATAGCTGACTTACTGAGCACAGAACAAAAACTTGTATCTATTTGATTATCCTAGAAGGTTTGAAAGTGTTTTGTTTTATTTACAGGCACCATGATGGACATTGTTGAAGTAGAACACTATGACCCATACAGTGACAGCTGGGCTCTGACCACTCCTGCAGTGAAATATGTGACCAACTTCACAGCCACTGCATGTCTGAGGAAGCTGTATGTGATTGGCTCCTGTGCTGTCAAATATAACGCCCTGACTCTGCAGTGCTACAACCCTGTCATAGGTAGGAGTCACCTAAATTGTAAGGACCATAAATTGTTTATAGTTTGTTCAACTAGAGAAGAATACCAGGACAAGAATCAACATATCATCAGTAATGGACAATACAATAAATAAAGATCTAATAATGCCAATTTTTTCATTTTTGATTCATTACCAATGTCAGAGCTCTGAGTATTGGCCAATACCAATACTGGTTCAGTACCATATGACCAGTGTTGTGTTAGTCAACATTACATGTGTTAACGGCATAAAATACATCAGTGAATCAAGTCAGAATATCCAAAACCAGTCTAGACTTTCAGGTCAATATTAGCCCAATGCTGATAATATCAGTATCAGTACATTCCTATTAAAAATCCTCTATAGCCCTTTGCTGCTCTTTGTAAGTAAATAGCATGTTCTTATCTTCTGTATCCCATAACCTAGATTTCCTTGCCACCAACATGTGTACACAACTATGGCTCTGTTATGTCGGGTTTGCACTGTATGGTTGTCACCCATTTGAAATCGCACATTTTAAAGAATTCTTTGGTCGAGAGTTGCAATTGGTGGTCTCAGGGTACATAATATGGCATGCACACTGGTGGGTGATTCAGTTCCACTCCAACCAAAATCAGCTAAGGACAAAGTTCTAATAATATCTAATAAAATCAGAGTATTGTTACTGGTACAACACTCTAAAAATATATAAAAGCCATCAAGAGGAAGACAGCATAGGATTAATGGTGAAACATAAAGGAAAAATGCTAATGAAAAGACTGGTATCCTCATCTCCAAAAGTATGATGTAATAATTAAATTAAAAATAAAACCCTCTGTAATCACATAGTCTAAAACTGGCTTTAATGTGCGATTCTGTTTTGGTATTTGCTTTTTTTTTCTCAGATGGTTGGGGAATCATCTGCTCTCCATTTATCCCAAAGTACCTATCCTCACCTCGTTCTGTTTCTATGGATGGAGTCATCTATCTAATAGCAGACAACACCAAAAAGGTGTATCTGTATGACCCATATGCTAACATGTGGCAGAAGGTGAGTTTTAGTTCTAAAATGTTGGCAATTTGTGATGGAATATTTAATTTTTAATGACAATGTCACTAGTAATGGTGATTAGCTTATGGTACCTTAGCCTTTAAGATTCTGTACTACTGATTGAAAGGATGTGAGATCAAATCCCAGGACTTACAAAAAGCCACCGATGGTCCTTGAGACGGAATCTTAACTGTGAACATCTTAACTGTATACTGCAGACTGTTATCAATATCTAAAATCTCATTATAATGCCTTGGTCTTCCTCAGGTTCAGTTCCTGCACAAACTTCATGAGAACGGAGGCTTAGTGGATCTGGGAGAGCAGCTCTATGTGACTGGGGGTCACTGGAAAGGAATGGAGGGAGATTATGGTGTGGAAGTGGAGGTGTACAACCGAGTGTCCAACTCCTGGAGGGTGGAGTGTTTCCTTCCCAGGCTGTGGTACTACAGTGGCTGCTGTTCTATCTTCCTAGACACATCTCAGTGGCCTGAGCTCTTTCCTGAGGACACATAGTAGGAGGCAATGACATGAAACTGTTCAGTTATAAGCACAATTAGAATGAGCTAAGCTCCGCTAAACTGACTAGGACTAGAATTCTATCTCAGAAATATGAAATGGAAATGATTACTATTTTTTTATCATTACTTTTAAGAAAGAGAAACCATGTTTCAGTAGAAAAAGGAAATAAAGTAGAAAAGTACTGTTGTAAGTGTATTTTTATGGCTTTTCTTTCTTTTTAATGCTTCTTTTATTGATGGCATATTTTGTATTATTGGGAAAGTTGGAAAATATACATCTTAATCTATATGATTTCACTAAATAGACTCAGAGATTGGAGCCTAAAGCTGTATCATTTAATAATATTTAAAGAAAAAATGTTCTAAAGCTCTATACAAGCAGTTAATACAGTACATTAAATACATGGCCTTGGGTGTGGTGTGTAGTGTGCAAGGCAATAATCACCCCTAGCAGCATAGAATTCCCTGAGTTATAGAAGTATATTTTATTGGTTATTATTGGACTTATTGTAGTACAATCCCTGATGAAAAGCTCAAGCTTGGTCTGATCAGTTGCCAAACCACAGGCCAAGCTGGTCAAACTGTTTGTCAGCTGGTAAGCATGTAAAAAGGAAACCATTTTTAATTACTTATGCTACATCATAGATAAATTGTTTTTAAGAAAATAACACAATTGTCATATCTCTAATATTTATTGCTCAGTTTAGTCAAGCAATAAGGACCCTAGAAAATAACTTACTAGTTAAAATGATCTACCAGTTTGACCAGCTGGCCTGTGTTTTATCAGCTGGTTGCTGACTAAGCTGAATTTTTCAGCAGAGACACTATTAGTCTATTATGTTGTACTTTAAATAACAAAGAGATTAAGAAAATAAACTGTTCAGACAAAACATTAACAGGTGTGATAGTCCCCAGATTCTCTAAATGTTTAGAAAAACTTTTGAAAAAGTGAACTTGACACTGCAGATGCATTTAGAAAGACAAAATTTTGTCACAACAAATACTGATTTGGTTTAGTTTAGTGCTGTTCACTGCTCTTCATAGAAGTTTTTTTTTTATGTAGAAAATGTTTTACTGCATTATTTTTGAAGGAATCTTTGCTTTACCGCATTTATTTGCTGTACTTAAACTCTATGTCCTTACAAATGCATTGCACTGAATATACTTTTATGTAGTTAGTCATTGTGCTTCATATAATATACACTGCAGATAACTGCATAAGGGTAATTCCTTTTTTTTCCCCATAAAGATGTGATTACATATTTAAGGTCTGTGCTTGGTCTTTATTACTTGTTTCTTCCTCCGAAACAATTTCAGTTAATTTAAACATCTTGACGTGAGTAGAAATGGGCACACACGCGATTGTGTGTTGCACGCGCACCCGCTGGCGTCTTTGTAACCAGGGAAAACGAAAGCCAGCGTTTGAGTATCATAGCAACCGCCCGGGAGCGTCCTGTTTCCATGTCAACCGAAAAGCTCCGCCTCGAGCTCTGCCGTGATTGCAGTTGCTTCCGAAAGTTTTAAAAAACTTTTGGTCATTTATCGTGGACAACGTTTATATGCATTTGAATGCTACTGTTTACTTTGCACTTGTTTAGTCATATTTAACTGCAGAACGACGTCCTATCAGAACTGTTCGTGCATCAAAGACTGCGCGGCGCTGCGTGGATAGATTGCAACAACAACAAAAAACCTTGTGCGTTAACTTAACTCCGTCTAAAGGTCATTTTCCACATGAATTGTGAAGGGGAACCGTCTACTGGACTGGCGGCTGTGATTCAGGTGCGTGCTTTTCCTGCAATTAGTGCATTCCTGAGCAAATACACGCAGGTAGGTAATTGCACTGGTGCCTGTTTTAAATCGTGCAAGAGAAGAGAGGCTGATTTAATATTAACGAGGCTGGCGATTTGTCACCAAAGTAAGGCCGAGAGAAGCTCAACTGTAGCGTAGTGCAGTTTTAAATGCACTTTCCAGTCAAAAAATGAAAGAAAGAAAGAAACGTCTTGAACAGATGCGCTTTTGTTACCAACTGAATAAAAATATAATCTAAAGTTAAAGGTAAGTTGTCCTTTATGTCCAATATACACTCACCGTCCCCGCTATTAGAAATACCTGTACATTCCTGCAATTATCTAATTAGCCGATCATGAGGCAGCAGCACAATGCAGATACAGATCAAGAGCTTCAGTTAATGTTCACATTGAGCATCAGAGTAGAGATGCAATCTCTGTGACTTTGGGGCATGGTTGTTGGTATGTGATGGGCTGGTATGAGTATTTCAGAAACTGCTAATCTTCTGGAATTTTCATGTACAACAGTCTGTAGAGTTTACACAGAATAGTGCAAAAAGCATAAAACATTGAATAAGCGACACTTCTGTGGGTGGAAAGCCTTTGGTTCAAGCTGCCAGGAAGGATACTAACTATATATATAATAATATAATAATATATAATCATTCTTTACAAATGTGATGAGAAGAAACGCATCTCAGAACGTACAAAACATCAAACCTTGAGGTGGATGGGCTACAACAGAAGAGCACAGAAGATCTGTCTTCATGGGCGCAGACTCACCCAAACTGGAAAGTTAAAGATTAAGTCTCATGATAGCCTCAGATTCTTGTTTCTTGGTTGACAGGATTGGAACCTCTTGTGGTCTTCTGCTGTTGTAGGACATCTACCTTAAGGTTTGATGGTTTGTGCATGAGATGCTTTTTTGCTCACCATGGTTATACAAAGTGATTATTTGAGTTATTATAAACTTCCTGTTAGCTCAAACCTGTCTGGTCACTCTCCTCTGATCTCTCTCATCAACAAGGTGTTTTAGCCTGCACACAGGAGGGTTTTTTCCCCCGCACCATTCTGTATAAACACTAGAGACTGTTGTGTGAAAATCCCATAAAATCAGCAGTTTCTGAAATACACAAACCAGTCCATCTCTCACGAACAATCATATCACGATCAAAGTCAATGAACATTAACTGAAGCTCTTGACCTGTAAATGCATGATTTTTGGCTGATTAGATACCTGCATGAACATGCAGATGTACAAGTGATCCTAATAAAGTGGATGGTAAGTGTATATCTGACATTGGTTTATTTTTCACCTTACCATTTGGACCTGTGACAGATTAAAAGAAAACTGGTGGCTTTGTTACAGTGTCGGGGGGCTTTTTTTTTTTTGCCATGGTACCATTAGAGAAAAAGTTTACTGCAAAGAATCAATACAAAGGTATTCTTTGTATTGATTCTCTGTATGATCTGTGAATCTTTTCTATCCTAATAGAAGTGATTGCTTCCAGAATGACCCTGCCTCCATCCACAGGCCACAAAGGGCTCACTGAACAGTTTGTTAAAGATGAAAATTATTTAAAGGTGCAGTCATCAATTCTAATCCAATACACTTTTTGTCAAATTCAGCAAATATCTCCTCACATTCCTCCAGCTGTCAGTTCTGTATGTGTGCCGAAAAAAATCTGGTGCTCATACACAGCCCTGGCTCTGTAAAGAAGAAACTAAGAAAATGGCTCAGATTGAGCCATACGACAATATTCCAGCCAATCAGCAACACGGGGCGTATTCCAGCCAATCACAGGACAGAGGGAAAGGAAGAGGGGAGATGGGGTTGTTGTTAGTTTTGTTGCCTTGGCAAATCACATCCATGAATTTGGTGGGCGGAGCTTCTGAAGGTAGGTGTGTGTTTGGCCGCTTAATACAAATATCAACAATATTTCTCCAGAAGTGATGACTCCCCCTTTAAATCATATGAGCTTCACAATCACCAGATCTTGGCTCAATAGAACACGTATGGCAGATTTTTGAGCAATGACTGATAAAACACACTCCACCACTATCACCAAATGAGGGAATGTCTTGGAAGAATTGCGTCCATCAGATTTAGGGTACTGCCTAGTGGAAAGCATGTGTACTATGAAAGGTATACTTTAATACTTTTTATTTTTAGAATGATATGTTAGAAATGAATGAACAGAGTTGGGAGGTTATCTTTAAAAATGTATTCCGATACAATTACTTATTACCTGCTAAACAATGTAGTCAGTAACTTAATCTAATTACCACAAAATTTAAATAATGTAACTGATTACTTTCCGTTACTTTTGGATTACCTCAACACCAAATATGTGGATGATGACAGCATTTTCTCAGCTGCAGGGCAGAACTTACACTGTACTGTGATGTTTTTTCCCCTTTTCTAATTTAAAGACAAAATAATGGGGAAATGTCCACCGTGAATTGGTGACTGTAAGATTAGCTCTGATTTCACTCGAGACCAGTGGTGATGTGAGACTCCTGAAGTGCTGTGTGCACATGTACATATAGTATATCGTTCTTATTTAGGGCTGCAACTACCATTATTATTATTTTTTTTATTTTAATTTTTTAAAATTATTCTTAGGGTGTTAATTGAAAAACCTTTCCTTGATTAGTTCAGAAGTACTGGACTAAATGACTACAGACCAGTTGCCCTGACTGTAGTGATGAAAGTTTTTGAACGCTTGGTCCTAGCTCACCTAAAATACAACACGGATCGCTTCTTAGATCCCTTGCAATTTGCATACAGAGCAAACAGGTCTGTCGATGATGCTGTGAACCTGGCTCTACATTTCATGTTACAACATTTAGACACCTATGCCAGAGTGCTGTTTGTGGATTTTAGCTCCGCTTTCAACACTGTGGCACCAGAGTTCCTGCAGGTGAAACTGTACCAACTATCTGTGCCAGAATCCATCTGTCGCTGGATCACTGACTTCCTTACTAACAGAAGTCAGCAGGTGCGGCTAGGAAAAGATATGTCAGATAGCCGCATCATCAGTACGGGTGTACCTCAAGGCTGTTCACTCACCCCTTCTCTTTAGTCTTTTTACAAATGACTGTGTTTCCAGAGAGCCAACTGTAAAAATCCTAAAATTTGCTGATGACACCACCGTTATTGGCCTCATAACTGACGGTGATGAAACGGCCTATAGAAAGGAAATTGGAAAGCTGGAGTCCTGGTGCAGAACGAGCCAAACTCCAGCGCATAATCAGGAGAGCAGAGTGCATTATCGGGTGTACTCTACCACCGCTCCAAGAGATCTACGACAGCAGGGCCACAAAGCGGGCTGGCAGGATTATTGCTGACCCCTCTCATCCCGGCCACCACCTCTTTCTGCCTCTTCCAGCCGGCAGAAGATTCAAGTCTGTCAAGGTCCGCACAACAAGACATGCCAACAGCTTTTTCCCCAGAGCTGTGGCACTCATAAACAGAAGTGGACAATCTGCACTTTAAAATATGCTGCTGTTAAACAGACATATACATCATAAACACACCATATTTATTTCATATTTTTCATTTTTCTTGTTTACATGTAAATAGACTGCTCTTATTACTCTCAACTGTGTATTTGACAATCATGTACGCACACACCAAGACAAATTCCTATCATGTGTAACATGCCTGGCGAAATAAAGCGATTCTGATTCTGAATCTGATTATTCAAAATTTTTTATTTTTTTAAAATATTATATACAAAATATATCCATATTTTGATATTTATAATCTAAATATATTTAGATATTTATAATTTAAAATATTTATTTGCAGCATTTTAATCAGCACTATTACAGACCTTTTCTTAACTAGGCTTAATTAAAAAGCAATTCAATAATTACAACACTAATGACTTTTATCAAATAATCTGTCACAGCATGAGAATATTATCAAGTGCTCATGTGGACCAAACGAATGTTGATACTCATTCAGTATAAGCATTATCTATGAATGGTACTGAATAAATATTCAGACTAACTCAAGGTGACGGTATGTAGCCTACATTGTTTATTGCGTATTACGTTTTTAATCATTTACCACACGTTTTTCAGCTATGTGTCTGTATTTCTTACAATGATTTGTTCATATTTTTAACATACAAATTCAAAATAAGGATAAAATAAAAATAGAATAAATTTCATAATATTGTAATCCTGTAAATAATCCCCATTTTTACTAAGTGTATTGGTAATCTGATTACACTGCACAACAAAGTTTTAGCCCCTTGAACACTGTTGGGTGTTTCTTATACATCTTTGGGTGCTGATCACGAATATCACATCAAAATTTACCCATCACGTACCGTTTCGGAGAAATATTCAGTTTTGTCATGATTTTTTCTTAGATTTGTATCCAAACATTTTAGCTCCTTTTCTCATTTTCTGTTCTCGGCCTTGGGTTGTGATCACAACCCGGAAGAGTGGCGTCTCTTCATTGATTCG